>ML877296.1:6367-17929 GCA_009831015.1 Picea engelmannii | reverse complement strand
TTCACATGAAAATAAACTCTTGGTTCTCTCTTTATCCTTATTTTCTCCATGAGACCACTTGTCTAACAATATTTTTTCAAATTCTCCATTGGAGAGTGTCATCATCTCCTTATAATCAAGCGATTTCCACCAAATGACAACATCACCTTGCAATTTGAGATCTACCCAATGGGGCCAATTCTCTTCCCATGCCGACTTTCTTTCTTTAATGAATGATTCAATACTAGGGCCATCACATTTCCCTGCAAAATACATCTTGCTATGAAAACCCCCCAAAAATAGAACAATAAGTTATGGCAGAAAATCGCGGCTTTTTCTGGAAAAACCCTAAAAAAAATGTTGAATTTAAAATGCTCATAACTTTATTTCCCGAACTCTGTTTCGGCTGATTTATTTTTTGAAATTGGGTATTTTTCTGAGAGGAATTCAAATACCCAACTTTTTTTTTATTATCAAAATTCAGCTCGTAAATGTTCATATCTGAACCTGAAGTGCACCACCCTCTTTTTCTTCCCTAGAAAAAATTCTGCAAAAAGATAAAACAAATCTTCCCTTCTTTGGCCAAGGAAAGTGCTCTGATACCAATTATTAAGAACCAAATATCTGAATACAAAATATCACAATAGATCCAAAGATATCTGGATACAATCACCACACAAGATATATGAAACCATATAGAAAACCACAACTTTATTATAGAAACTCTTGAGGTAGGGCAACACCATACAATGGATCCTATTATGGAAGGGATCCTCTCCTGTTCACTTGCGTCTTCGAGGGGTATTGACAGGCGAAATTGACCGTCTGTCAACTGGAAGAGTGGAACCGGTCCGGGGTTGTCTAATAACCCAAGCCATTTGGGATGAACCGCCCTGACGGGTTTAGCGGCTCCATTAGCCGATCTAAGGTCCTAAGAAAACAAAAAAAAAACTACTCTAAACTAACTAATCTAACTAAAAGTAACTATTAAAACAAACTAATAAACTAATCTAACTATTCTATATACAATCTACTATCTAATACTACACTAACTCTAAACAAAATTAAATATCTAACTACTAATTGAAATAAATCTTATTCACAAAATGTACAATATTTACAATTTACAGATTTGAATGAAAACCTGAAAAACTCATTTGTATTCTTCCCTAAGACAGTGAGAGTTATCGTTTTTTTGATTTTATAATTTTATGAAAAGAAATACAACAAAAACTAACTAAACTAAACAACTAATATACTAACTCTAACTACAAATCTAAACTACACATATATCTAACTAAACTACTTAAATTATACTCACAAATTAACTATCAAATAAATAACAAACTGACCAGGAGAAACGCTCCATGTTTGTCCTGTATGTAATGGTTGTTTTAGCTGATCGGAGGGAAGAAACCCGCACCGAATTATCCAAGAGATCCTTGTAAACAATAAGCTGCAGTGCTCTTCAAATATGATTACAGGACAAACAAAACATAAAAATTACAACAATCTTATGATTTATAAATCTTCACAGTTAGATAAATATGTATGCAAAGACTTATACAAAAATGATTCAATTGATGAAGAAGAGAAATCTGTCATTCATTAACCGAAACCAAGTAATTGTTGTACTTTTAAAAATTAATTAAAGAGATCAGATATGGATAGCACATTAATCAAATCACATCATCCTGCAATAGATTATGATAGCTAAAGTAGTCTATAATCAACTGCAAACGACATGCATAAATTTGAAACAAAAGATTGATATATTGAAAAGCGAAAGATGTAGCAAGACATCAACTCTTGTCTCAGTTTGTATTAGAAATCCATAGCCTGGTTCTCCCACCAGTGAGGATGCTCCTTATTACAAAAAATAATAAGTATTTAAAGACCTTCCACAGGGTAAAACATCCCTGTGGAAGTTATCAAAACTGTTTACATAAATCTGGGAAAATATCCCAAGTTTGACTAAACTAACAACCTAAAATAAAAACTATATCACACAAATATCTCCTAGACCGCCATAGCATGGCCAATCCAATTCAGATGTACCTGAAAGGGGTAAAAAATGGACAAGTTAGGAGGATATTTTGTTAATGAAAATGATAAAAATCTAATTCTATAGACTAGCTACAGAATCTTGTGATTTTGTAGCTGGTCTAAATCATACACAGAATCAACATTAAAATCAATTAAAATCTTTGAAAATACATTCAAATTATTAAAAGATATTTGATTTCTCAAAACCTCATTCAAATCGACACTTGTATGCAAATTGAACAAACTAAATCAAATGATGACAGAGATAGCCATACTCAGTTTAATTCGTTACCAATTCAGGTATACAAAATCGTATCGAACAATAATGAAAACATTTCATATCAAATTGAAATCGATACAGTTAAACAAATCATAGGCAATCGTTTATGCTGCCTCATCAACAGGAAACACGATCGAATCCATACGAAAAAAACAAGATCATTTTAAAATTGATATAAATGTATTAACATAAACCAACGATCCATGCTATTAGCGAATCAAATCAAAACTGGTGTGTAAATTATCACAAACGAAATCATAACAAGATCAATCAGTTGATAACAGGGTGTGTGGGATTTGTCCAATCGTTTATTATTGCTAATTGGGGCAAACAAAATCGATTGACTTTCAACGAAATTATTACTAGAACTCATTTCAAAACGAACTATTAACCGAATTTCATGATACAAATTCAACAGAGGTAACATAGGTTGATCTGAGTTAACAAACTCGTTTTGAAAATTAAAATCAATAGAGTAGCATCAAGTATATTTTCGATACGCATCCAACTCATAAAACAGTCATGCTAACTCAAAAAACGCAACAATCCAATCAAAACAAGAGCGAATAGAACAGTTGGAGTTTGACATAGTCGCCGTGAATCAAAACAGTTCCATGATTTCGGCGAAGATATCTTTTGCACATGCTAAATGAGAATATTGTTTTCATACAAAACATAGTCGTTCTTTCCAAATCAGATTCAAACAGAGTCGTATTCTTGATTTGGAAGATTACATCTCATAGCATATTAATCAAACTCACGAAATCGTTCCAAAATCAAACATGGTCGTGCTCTAATTTTAGCATAAAAACCCCCTGTTCAGGTTGGATACAAACAAAATTAAGGCGAAAGAACACTTCATTGATCTAACAGAACTTTCCTGAACGAATTACACCCAGTCAAAACCAATCCATTGCTAAACTGGGCGTGACCAAATCGTGTAACAAAATCATAACCATATTCGACTTTATAACCGTTTCAATAATCAAACCATGTCAAAGTTATTTCGAATAGTAAACAGACTTATCAAAACTCAGAAACGAATTCATTATATTAATCCAAGCAATTGGTAAAATGAAATTGATATCAAAATTCATACCTGGATGATGAGCAGACAACTTGGTCATAACATTTTGGAATTGACGACGGCAGTAGCCGATTCAACATTCCTAAAAACAATGGAACCAATGGTTTTCTGTTTCTTATAATTAGCTCGAAGCTTGTCCCTTTCACTTGTCAACACTGTAACTCGGTTCTCTAGCGATTTAATTTTCGATTGAAGTAAGGGAACGTCTGTATAGTATCGTTCCAACCACACATTACAGTAGTCACATGACGACTGTCCGGGCTTCGAAAATGTAGGTGAGGGTTTGGTTATATCACCAAGGGTTTCGTTAGGTAGCTTGATCCCTGGATAACTGGGATTGTTCCTTAGGCACAGAGACAAATTAGAAACGAAATCATAGGGTGGCTTGAAGCACAAACCTTGGGAGTAAGGGTACTCACTAGCTAGGAAGTGTTCGATGTCAGAGTCAGAGTCTTCACTGAGGACTATGGGCTTCTGCTCAACACTAGGTTTAGGTTTATTCCTAGCCAGTCTCGATATGAGTTGAGCATTCTTTTTACCTTTGTTGTTGACAATAGGGTTTCCTTTGACCTTTTTTCTCACAGGATTTTTAACAGCCTCTGTCTCGTCTATTGCGATGTCAGGTAGATTGATATCAGGGTTGGTCGAGGGTTTAGAAGAGGGTAGAAGGGCATGGAAAGGCACGGGTGGCCCTACCTTAGTCACACTAACCATGGGCTTGTCAATTTGGACAGGCTCTGTATCAGCAAAACCATTCCGAGAGATAAAAGCTTGCCAACTATCACCGTGGAGATTTAAGTGATGAACAATGATGAGTCTAATTAGGCCATGGTGGAACAAGCTACTATCGACCTTTTCTCTTTTAAACCTTTTAGCCATTTTATAAAGACTTCGCTGGAAATAAAAAGGCATATTCAATGGATAACCCATAAAATTCATTAACAATCGAAGGTGATAAAGAAAAACCAGTCCATATTGACCCTCACAGGTCACAAATTGTTTAACCGCCATCAAAAGATCATGCCATCTTGGTTTAAGCGTGGAAATCGACATACCTTTGTCACAGGATGTAACCTTTCGTGAGACGAACAGTAGTGGCCATGGCACCTCCTCAACTTTAGAGTTTTTAAACCAACGCTGGCCTGTGGATGCTAACCCTGTGGCAGAGCTAATGAACTCCTCATTCAGCTCAAGCTGAATGTCACCTACTTTGGCCCTACACCCATCAAAATTTAGGGCGAACTGTTGTGCAACAAATAGATTAAAACCCTCAAACCGTTGCACAAAGGTGAGCCAACCACTATCCTCTAAGTCTTTCCGGGCGTTATCTAACAGTAGCAAGGCTTGGCTACCGTTCGGCTCAATTCACACCACTGGTGCTATAGACAGGGTTCACAGTAAGTGATGTGAATGAGCCATGGTTTGAACGCAACACACACAGGAGCATAATGCTCGAAGGATTACCGAAGATAGCAGAGGTGAAACAGGGATAGGAGCAACATTAATGACATCGTGCGAAGGTGGTGGAGCTATTTGTTGGCCATGCAGAATAGTCATTACCAGTGGTACAACCGCCGACACTTTCAACTATTCAAATCACAACGTATAAGTGTTACAAATATGCCATTTCAATCAATCAAAACCTTTGGTTAGTGGATAAACCATTCGCACAAACAATAGTTATAGTCTCAAAACTAAACAAATAAATCAAAATCAATGCCAATGTTTTGACTATGTGACATGCGTTGTATAGAACGATTCATACCAAGAGTTTAACCAATGTGCCAATGCATTTTTATGTATACGAATGTGCCAAGTGAATTAATCAAATAACATGAAAGCACAATCCCCAATGTATCACAAACTCAATGAAACAAATTCACACAATCAATCCAAGAATGTCAAATGAGTGCAGATCAAAAGGTCTTGCCAACTGTATAATGATAAGTAAAATGTAAGTGCAATAAGCATATCGACAAGAATGATAACGACAATTCAATAATGATTTTAATGCGACTTCGAAAGACCAAGTTTTCATGCTTACAGTCGTGAAAAGAAAAACGAAGGTAAGTGTGTAAATAGCACAAAAATAAAAGTGTCGTTTATTTGAGAATTGCGACGAAAAATTAAGGTTTGCAAAAACTGGTGTAGGCAGCTTATAAGACAGTGGAAAAATGTGAATTGGCTGCCAACAATGGCGACACACTGGTAGAAGCAGTTATCTCTTCCAAAAGGAACAAATTCAGATTAGGACAGCAAAGATAATTCCAACTCAAAAACAACAACCAGAAAATCGTATAAACATCATCATTAACCAACCATTCCAGCAGTGTTTTAAAAGATGAAAACAGATAACAGTCTTAAGACCAGCGAGTCACGATATTAAAGATAAAATCTCCAATACTGTTGACAGAGCCACTGCTGCCAGCAGGCGTCCATAGCCTCGACAGGGTTTCCATTTAACCCACTCTGACATCTGTATCCTGCCAAGAAGTTCTAGATCAGAATAAAGGACATTAAGAGGTTTCTTATTTGCAAATTTTCATATACTCGACATTGCTTCGCTGCCAGCGGGCCTGTTCAGTACCCTGACGAAGTTGTCTTGGCGTCATGCATGCATTTACCCACTGCCAGCAGACCTATTTAGCATCCCGACGAGTTTACAAGCACTTCCCACAACTCTATTAATAATTTATTTTGTTTTGTTTTTCTTCAAAGATATATAGTTGAGCGGGGTGACGTTGAAAATCATGATATTTTAACATATTTTTTCAGACCTCATCAGAATTTCTTAAAACTGTCCTTTATTAAGATCCATAGATGTTTTATTTACAAAAACAACTTCCTAAGGCAGGGAGACATATTCCGAGTCATTCCCTTAAGGAATAGGGACAGCATAAAAAGATAATAGATGATCATGACAAGCTTTACTCAGAGATCGAAATCAGTCAACTTCTTTCAAACAACAAATTTTTTGCCAACACAGATATAAATTTCATAAAAATACCATTGATTGCTTATACAAATTTCTTAGCAGTTATTTCAACGAAGGAATTTTCTTTTTTCTTTGTATGAATAGCTCAGTATGCAGGTATGTGTATTTCCCAAAAACACAAACTGATAAACTCAAAGAGGAAATAAAAAATGAAAAGCAAACGAAAAAGAAAACAAAAGAAAAATATGTAGATAGTATACAAGGGTTGTCATCAAGCAAAGTATCTTTTCAGGGCCTGGCCATTCACCGGATAGGTGTCAGGCTGCCCTTCTAGATTTTGCAATCGAAAAGAACTGGGACGCAAATTTTCAGCAATTAAAAATGGTCCAAGCCATAAGTTTTGAAATTTAGTGTGTTCTCCCTTTCCCTCATGCGGTTTGTCCCATTTCAAGATGAGATCACCTACTTCAAAATTCCTATCAGAAGCAGAGTTAGAATCGAACCAGCTTTTAACCAGTAGTTGATGTTGATCTAACTTACGTTTATCTTGGGCTCTTACCTCTTCTAGCTTCATCAAAGCGTTAATTCGGTTTTCTAAAGGGGGACAATCTTCTTCTTGAATTTTCTGTGACAACTGTAGCGAAGGAAGAAGAATTTGAGGTGGCAGAATTGCTTCTCTTCCATAAACGAGAAAAAAGGGGGAGTTACCTACAACATATTTTGGTGTTACCCTATCAGCCCACAGCGCGTTCAACAGTGCATTGTGCCAATTCTTGTGGTTTTCAACCACCGTTCTCTTGATGATTTTAATCAAGTTCTTGTTTGTTGATTCTGCCAATCGGTTGCCCTGGGGGTAATAGCTAGCATAATACTTTAGTTTGATTCCTTCTTCCAAAGCGAACTTGCTTATCTCAAGAGAGGAGAAGTAGGAATAATTATCGAATACTAAACAGTCAGGGATACCAAAACGAGTGATAATATTCGAATTTAGAAAGGCAATTACCTGACTGGTGTTGACAGTTCTTAATGCAGCAACTTCAGACCATCGGGTAAAGTAATCTGTGGCTGTCATAATAAACTTGTGTTGTTGTGAGGATGGGGGGTTGATTGGACCTATTATATCAAGGCCCCACTGCTGAAAAGGGGAATCTACTGAAATGGGCTGCAAAGGAAAGGCTGGTTTTTGTAACTGCCCTGATGATTTCTGACAAATGATACATTTACGACACAAGGCATGGGTGTCTCTAAAAAGCATGGGCCAGTAATAACCGGCTCTGAAAACCTTATCACCACCAAAATGACCACCAACTTTTCCTGCATGCAACTCGAGCAAGACTTTTTCTGCTTCGTCTTTTTCAAGACAGCGCATCAGTATGCCGTCAAAACTTTGACAAAACAGGATACCATTAACTAGATGAAAGGAGGCAAACTTTAATCTCAACGCTCTTCTTTTAGCGGGATCCAGGTGACGGGGGGCTGACCCATTTTCAAGACAAGATCTTATATCGTCATACCACGGACTGACAAGGTTTTTTGCGCAATAGATTAGATTTTGATCATGTTGTCCTAGGTTTGATGTATCGCTTTCTTCTTGTTGTCCTGTTGTTGAATCAACAACTAGCTTACATAACCCTTGGCCTCTCACTATCTGAGCTGGGGTGATTTATAAGTCGTACTCCTGCAAGGAGGTGACCCAGTTAGCTCTCTTTTCACCTAGTTCCTTCTGCACTAATAGGTTCCTGACGACTGGGTAGGGGACAATGGCTTTCGTCCTTGACTTCAAAAGATAGGACCGGAAGTGCTTGACTGCTTTGAAAACAACATAGGCTTGTCGATCTACCGTTGGGTAATTAAGTTCAGCGCCTTTGAAATAAGAGCTCATAAAGGCAATGGGTACTTCATTGTTCTCGGAATTCTTTTGGGTTAGGACGACGACATAGGAACGGTCAGAAGCAAAAGTGTAGAGTGTAAAGTCTTGAGAAAAATCGGGGCTCATGAGAGACGGAGCGTCTATTATGGACTTCTTTATTGCATTAAAAGATTGATTTTCTAGGGGTCCCCAGTGATATTGGGTGTCTTTCTTAATTAGGTTATGCAAGGGTCTGACCATTTCAGAGAAGTTGGGGACAAATATTCTCACAAAGTTAATCTGGCCTAAGAAATACTGCATAGATTTTTTGGATGTAGGAGGGGGAAGTTTTGCGATGACCTGAGTCCTTTTGGGGTCAATAATCATCCCTTCGCTTGACACAATAAATCCTAAGAGTTTACCCTGTTCTACTGCAAAGATGGATTTTTTAGGATTCAAGGAGATGTTGTATTTATGACATCGCAGTAGAACGGCTCGTAAGTGAGCTAGATGATTGTTTTTGTTTTTAGAAAATACGGTAACATCATCTAAGTAAACTACGTCGGACTGATTGATTAAGCCTCGGAAAGCGATGTCCATCGCTCTCTGGAAAGTGGCACTAGCATTAATCAATCCAAAGGGCATTTTTTGGTAAGCATAAGTGCCCCACGGGGTACGGAAGGTAGTTTTAAGTTGGTCTGGTGGAGACATCAGGACTTGGTTGTACCCCGAGAAACCATCCAGTAAGGATAGCCTCTCAGAACCAGATACCTGTTGAAGGATCTGTTCCATGGGTGGGACAGGATAGTTGTCTTTATCAGACGCTCTATTAATGTTTCAGAAATCGACGCAGAGTCGGATTTCCCCACTTTTCTTCTGTACTGGGACAAGGTTAGAAACCCATTGAGTGTGCCTAACAGGAAAAATTATCTTAGCATTTAGGAGTTTATTCAATTCTTTTTGAACGGTCGGCTCGAGCTTAGGGTGCATTTTTCTCAATTTTTGTTGAAAGGGTAAGGTTTGGGGCTTCATAAGAATGACATGCTGTATGATGTTAGGGTCGAAAGTTTTAAGGTCGTCATACGTCCATGCAAATACATATTTAAATTCTTTGAACAATTTAACAAATGAAACTTTTTCTTGTTCAGAACATCCTACCCCTAGATTAATGCACTGCATATTGTCCTTAGTTCCTAAGTTCACTTTTTCGTATGATAATGAGGAACTATTGGTTTTACAGTTGACCGTCTTTTTAAATTTATCTTGAAGATCATAAAACTTCTCTAATATAACTACAGATTTAGGGATGGAGTTTACCATGTCCAATGAAGATTCAGGAGTTCTCGGATCTGGTATTACCGTGAAATCGCGTAAATTTTCATTGTGTATGTGTTCGTCTATCACCGCGCCTTGAAAGGTCTCTTCCATGTGCAGAAAGTTAATAATCTGTTGATCGTAGTCAAAGAATCTCCAGTTCGTGATGTTTTCGGGCACTGATGGTTGGAACAACAGTTCAATGGAGAATGCATCTGGGGACAAGCCTTCTGCAGGAAGAAGTTTAGAATCTATGTTAGCTAATAAATCTGCTTAAGAGTTATTCAATCTAGGAATAGAATTTATATTGAAAGCAGAAAATTTATTCATTAAATTCCATACCTTGGATTGGTAGCTTTTGAGATGCAGAGACAGATAGTGGATATAATCTCTTACTTGTCTAACCACTATTTCGGAGTCGCCAAAGACGATCAAATTTTGAATGTTCATATCTAAAGCTTTTCTGAGACCTTGCAGTAAAGCCTCATATTCTGCAGTATTATTAGTACATTCAAATTCTAACCTACATGCAATCAATGTTTTGTTACCTGTCGGATCGATAATGATGCAGCATGCTCCAGCTCCTTCTTTGGACTTTGACCCGTCAAAATAAAGAGACCAAATTTGATTTCCATGAGACCGTGGCGTGGAAGCTGTTGGCTGCATATATGCTACAATCTCGGACTGTTGTTTTGGATTGGTGATAGTTGAAGCCTCGTCCATGAAATTGCCGAAGAAGGTGTCCATTCCTTGTACTTCAGGTGAATCACCAGAAGGTGTAAATGGTTCATTGGGATCGTTCAAATATGTGACCATGAAATTAAGGTAGCGTTCACGATTTACCTTTATCTTGTTAGGCTTGCCGTTGTTTGGAAGCCATAGATGAGACCAATCTGTCGCGAAATAGTCGTGTAGTTGCTCCGACCAGTCCCTGCTTAAAAATAGACCATACACTTCTGGAATATCCACAACAATTATATCAATGACTTGATGAACCTTGGGGTTAGACGATAATATAATAAGCACATTCTTTAGTTCACCTATAACTTTAACATTGGTCCGATCAAGTTGTATGATTTTTAAAGTAGAGGGTTCAACTTCTGCGTTAATCTTCTGGCATACAGACCATGGCATCACATTGGATGACGCTCCCGAGTCTACCATACAATTGTGCACGTTTCTATTAAAGATTTCCAAAATTAACAAAAATGGAGGTACATTTTTGCGAGTACTAAGAGTGGTAGCTTGTGGCTTTTTACTCGCAGTTTCTAAAGCTACTTTATCTACATTATTTACATTATTAACATTACTTACATTACTTACAGGAAGGCTTCCTTTATCTTGAGGATCATGATTGTTTTTGGTGTAAGTCTTCTGAGGAACTTTGTTCTGCACAACCTTGTTACCACTTGAGTTACCATTTTTGCCATTTTCTGAGATATTCTGTAACATTTTTTGTAGCAGAAATGGAAATTTCAATAACTCATAAACATAAATGTTAGCTCTCAACTTTTTAAGATCTTCAACTACATCATAATCTAAGTTGGGGTTCATATTACTCTGTTTAGTTTCAGCTGATTTAGATTGCTTTGGAGGCGAAGTTGTAGTGTTTTCGGGAGAAGGTTTGTTTGTCGTCTTACTCCTGGTATTATAGGGATGTACTGTCTCGAAGTTAGTTTGAAAGATGCTATCCGAGAAGTGTCCAAAAATGTTTGGAAAAGACTCTTCTTCTTGAACTATCTCTTGTTCAACTACCTCCTCAGGAATCTTGGGAGGTATCAAGTTATCTTGGGCTTCCAGAATTGTTTGAAGGGCACATTGCAGACTTTCTATATTAAGGCCTTCGATGGTTGGATTAGATCAGTTGGTAGGAAAGGGCTTCCGGAACGAGGGCTTGTAAGGTCCTTTTCTCAAGGAAGCTTCTTTGGTCGTCCTTTTTAAGTCTATAACTTGATTTGACAGTTTTTGAACAACTTTAGTTAAGTTTTCTAAATCAAAGCTTTCAGGTGGTGTTTTACCTTGAGTGGGTCTGGGGAGGATTTCAATCTTCTTTTTGGAAGAAGAACTAGTCT
>ML877295.1:0-17054 GCA_009831015.1 Picea engelmannii | reverse complement strand
TTGTAAAAAATTTAATTAAAATTATAATTTTATTAAAGATAAAAAATTGGAGTAAATTTATTTATTTATTTTAAAACCATTTAAATTATTACAAATTAGAATAAATAAATTCGATTTAATTTTGTTTTGTTAAAACAATAAAATTTATTTATTTATTTCTTACTCTTTAATTATGAAATAAATAAAATCCACACCAACCATAATATATTAAGCAAGAGTTTAGAAATAAGTTCAAGTTAGTGAAGAGAGTTTAACTAAAATTAATTATCCATTAATTCTCACCTATCATATGAGTGAGCTTCTTACACTAACAATGTATCAATATATAATATGAGTGAGCTTCTTACACTAATAATGTATCAATACATATAACGTCATGTTATCAACATTGTATCAAAAAGTGCAATGTCATGTTATCATTATATAAGATTGAGCTACTTTAGGTTATTCATTGAATATGAGAAATAGAAGTATATTTTTCCTAACAAATTATTCTTTAGAAGATTTTGCATTTTCTTTATATAGTGAACTAACTATAATGTATTGACTATTACAATTTCCCCAACTTAGTCAATAGTGTTTTCATCTAAGATATTTAGTAATACCTAATTTTTAAGACAAAGTTGAATCATAATCCTTGCTTTTCTTTCAAGTTTTTTTCAACATTTCTTCATCATACTCGTTGGAATTGTTCCCAAATCCACAATGACCCACTATTCTACAAGGAGATCTTCCATTTTAACCTTGCACAACTCAAAATTATATCCATTAAACTTCTCGATCTCAATCCTATAACTACTTGCATTTCTTTCAAGCACAAATCATTGCCTTACAGATCCCACTATATCTAGGTTTAGCACAGATCCAATAACGAATCGAACCCTCAATGACAAAGGCACCCCCTTGAAGCCAAGCTATACTCTTATATAGATCTTCTCAAATACAATATTTAGTCAACCTTGTTCTAAAACCAAATGTAGGGAAACTAAACCTAACAAGAAAGAAAAGATAGAATTAAAACATAAAGTAAAACAATGGAAATCAGATACACTACACCGAGATTTACCTCGAAAATCGTTAACCAAGAAAACCAACAATGTTTGAGAGACTTTCTCTCTTATGTTGTCTTATTCATTCACCGAATAAAGAGTTACATGATTAACATTGGTCCACACGTAAGACCAATTCATCATCCTACTCCCTTGTTTTATTACAAGAAAAACTCTACAAGCATTTTGGCTTCCTCTTCCTGACCATTGGACTCTCTCACGACTCTCTTTTTTAGAAAGTATTACTTAATTCCATATTTATTTGCATATTCTACATGTAAAAACCAAATTTTGGTGCCCAAAACAGTTACAAATTCATGAAGATGATTGGTTGTGATCCCATGATTCTTGGGATTTTTTAAATAGTTTCGACCACCAGTTGAATATTAGTCAGCTACCAATAAACTATCTAGTCATCCACCTTTCAACTTCCATTTGGATACGAATCGACCATCGAATCAACCACCTTTCAACATCCATTCACCTAACCTATTGTCCTCCATTTGGCTAACCTTTTAACCATCTACTTGACTTAACCATTTAGTCAATCAATCACCCAACCGATCATCCTTGACTAGCCAGTTGGTTGACTAAATTTTCACTACAAATAATATAACATCCCAACAAATAGCACTATAACAATGAAATCATATCAACTATCGAAAGATGGGGAATCTAAGGAAAAAAAAATTGGAACCATTCATCATTGTTTTTATCAACCTATATGTGTTATACAAAACTAAAAAATCTAGTAAAAATAAATCTAATTTGGGCTAAATAATAATCACACACACACACACACACATATATATATCAGATCAAATATCAAAAAAGATTATGAAGTCGAGTCAATTATCTTTGGCACCATTCCTCATTGTTTATTATCAATGCACAGTGTCAAAGGTGAGTTGCATGACACAAATAATTTACACACACACACACACACACACACACACACACACACACACATATCAGATCAACTATCAAGGAAGATTATGAATCCAAACCAATTCTCTTTGGCACCATTCCTCACTATTTATTATCAATGCACAGTGTCAAAGGTGAGTTGCATGACACGAAAAATTTACACACACACACACACACACACACACACACATATATATATATCAGATCAACTATCAAGGAAGATTATGAAGCCAAGCCAATTATGTCTGGCACCATTCCTCACTATTTATTATCAATGCACAGTGTCAAAGGTGAGTTGCATGACACGTATAATTTACACACACACACACACACACACACCAACATAGATTCATATTAATTTTAAGCACCAAGATATTTTCATCTCACCACCTTTTTTTTATCCATCTTGGTGCTTAATAGATACAAAGTGAAGATGGATCTACACTAGTGATATTTTCATTTATAGAAAGACTTGGTATGCACATGTGGTACATGTTGATAAATCCTTACAATTACTCTAAGATAACTAGTTTTTCATTAAACATCCCAAATGTGATTTTGGAAATTTTGAAGTGGAATACTTGGGTCACATTGTGGTGCAAGTAGATTCCAAGAAAACTGTGGTTATGAAAGGTTGACCATGCCCAAAAAGATTTAAAATATTACATTGTTTCCTTGGTATTACAAGCCACTAAAGAAAATTTGTGTAGAGTTATCGTAGAATTACAACCCCGTTGACCACCTTTCTCAAAAGGAATTCATTTGTATGTGTCAGGCCAAGTATGGTAGAAAACATAACTCCACACTATTATTTTATTAAAATGAAGCTCAATAAATATACAAATGGATGATTATTGGTCTTCCCCTTCTGAGTGTCTCTTCATATTTCTCCTAAGTGATATTTACAATTATATTTAAACAATAAACACAATCCAAAGTATTATGTGTCCAACATTCCCCCCCTTAATCCAAAGGGGTGTTTTTGAGTCCAAACATCATTTTGAATTTTTCAATTTTTTTTCCTTCCAAGAACTTTGGTGAAAACGTCTGCAATTTGCTCATTTGTGGAACAATGTCTCAAGTAAATAGTCTTGGACTCTACATGATATCAAATTAGGTGATATTTTTTGTTGATTTTCTTATTTCAATCATATAATTTGGTATTCTTGTCCAACTTGATTGCAAAAGTATTGACAACTAGAAGATGAGTAGAATTGACTTATTTCTCATGCAAATATTCAAGTATTTTCCTGAGCCACGCAATATATTTTGTTGCTTCTACAACTGCCACATATTTTTCATGTTGTGGTGTCTTGGAACTAACTATTTACATGATCTCCAGGAGATAGTTGTTGATAGAAGACTCGTGAGATATCTTGAA
The DNA here is from genome assembly GCA_009831015.1 of Picea engelmannii. Classification (NCBI taxonomy): domain Eukaryota; kingdom Viridiplantae; phylum Streptophyta; class Pinopsida; order Pinales; family Pinaceae; genus Picea; species Picea engelmannii. The sequence goes on along the minus strand of ML877295.1, from coordinate 13,697 downwards.
GTTGACACTCCTTTTTCCTTGTCCCCAACAAAGTTTGAAGTAGAATATCCAATCATGTTGAATTCATTCAACTTAGACTACTTGTGTCCAAAATATTGAGCTCTCTTCAAGTATTTTAGGACTCTTTTTGCAACAGACCAATGTCCTTCACAAGGTTTTTGCATGAACCTAGAAAGAATCCCAACAACAAATGAAATGTTTGGTCTAGTGGTAGTAAGATAGATAAGAATTCCCTCAAGTTGTTTGTACTTGGTTTCATCCTCAAATCCATTCCCTTCCTTTGATATGAGCTTCAAATTATGTTCCATTGGAGTGGAAACAAGATTACACTCAGTCATGCCGAACTTGTTCAACAATTGTCCAACATGCTTATTTTGGGAGATGAATATGTACTTTGGATTTTGATTCACTTCAATTCCCAAATAGTAGTGAAGATGTCTCAAATATGTCATCTAAAATCCTTTCTTCAACTCTTTCTTTATGGATGCAATATAAATTTTATTTTTCCCTGTTATCAACATATAATCTACATATACTACAAGATATGTACAAAAAAATTTCCAACTTTCTTAACAAACAGAGTTTCATTGTCAAGATTGAAATGATTGAAATTCAATTTCAGAAGATGCTCAATTAAATTTTCATACCAAGCTCATGGTTCTTGTTTCAATCCATATAAGGATTGGATGCCCTTGGATACTTTATGTTCTTGTCCCTTCACAAGAAAGCCTTATAGATGAGACATGAAATCATTCTCTTTCAAGTATCCATTCAAGAAAGTAGTCTTCACATCCATTTGATGAATTTTCCAACCATTCTATGATGCCATGGAAAATAGAGTACAAATGGTAGCCCATTTTGTTATGGGGGAAAAATTATCCTCACAATCGATACCTTCTTTCTGTGAAAATCCTTTTTCAACAAGCCTTGTTTTGTACTTGTCAAGTGAGCCATCTGATTTTTACTTGTTCTTTTATACCCACTTGTATCCAATTAGTTTTGTTTTTAATGGAAGATCCACCAACTTCCACATCCCATTCTTGATGAGAGGATCATATTCCTTCTACATGTCTTCTTTCCATCCATCATGAGAAGTGGTTTACATGGCTTCTTTCCATCCATCATGAGAAGTGGCTTATGTTGACTGAGAAATTATAATGCTTGTCACAAAACACTTCAGACCTTGTTAGGATAGACGAGCTAAGTGCCATCATGAGAAGTGGCTTATGTTGACTGAGAAATTATAATGCTTGTCACAAAACACTTCAGACCTTGTTAGGATAGACGAGCTAAGTGAAATTATCACCCTTCATTCATAGCCTAAGACTGGAAATAAAAATTCCTAGCAAGAGGAACCTTGACTCAAAAGTAATTTGATTTTATAATATATTGTATTTACACTTGTCTTTTTTATTTAGCTATGCATAAAATAAAATAAATAAAATGGATAAAAGAGAATATTACAATGTCAAAATATAAATGTAAAAAAAAACTTTGAAAATTGAAAATTATAACAACAACAATAATAACAAGAAATTGAAGATACAAGCATCAAAAAATAAATGTTTGAGAAATAAGAGCCAACAACGAGGGAAAATATGCAATGATCCTTTACATATAACCAATCAACAGACTAAGATAAATGCTTTTACAAATATCTGCGAAGACTTGGACCAAGGATATCCTTAGAAGCCTCAGATATAAAAAATATCCATACAAAGGTAACTAAATGTCATAGAAGGAAAATGAAATCCCACATACAAACTCAAAACAGCTCAAGTGTTGTGAAGTACATAATTAAATTCTACAAAATGTGTCACTAATTAGAATTCAACATGTTTCAAAACTTCTAATTGTGAAAACAATTGTAAAACAATAAAACAATAAATAACAATATCAGTATCAACTACCTTTCCTTGTCATTTTTCAAGTATATCCTTGTTATCAACAAAGCAATTTAACTCAGAGAAATGTCCCCGAGGTGTAGGACAGTCGGTGACGGAGTGTGTTGTTAAGCCACTCGGTGTTGTTAAAGTCACCGGTTCGAAACCTGCGGGGACAAAAAATCCAACCATGTTAAGGGTTGGTGTGGCTTAGGCCGGGTGCGATCCCCAGGTGATTTTGACGGCTTAGATGCCCCTGAGTCACGGTTTCTCAAGCCACGGGTTAATCGCGTAGCCAACAGGTTCTGCACAAATTAACAAAAAAAAAAAAATTAACTCAGAGAAATATTAGAAATTGTGAAAGATGATCACTGGTAAAATATCTCAAAGCTTTAGCATAACTTTCATGTGATGTAGTAATGTCCCTTTATTGATCTCCTCCTTTCTTTTTGTATCTTTCTTAAATAATTATTCAGTTCAATTGTCTAATATAAATTAATATTTATTTTACAAGAGTAAAAGGCTAATTAAGAGTCAATGGAGTAGTTAAATAAGAGGGAAGGATATTATGTAATATATATATATATATATATATATATATATATGCATGGGTCCCACTAGACTCTCATAAAGGAATACGTCTTATATCATTTAATCATTCCAAATAAATATTATGAAATAAGGAATCATTCACCACATGCGATCATAATATGAATTCAAGACTATATGTATAAACACCTTATCCCTCCAAAATTTATGACATAAAACAAAATGTCTTTAATAACCAAAATTTGAAAATTTCAAACCAAGTCAAAGTCTTATCCACATCATTGTAAATGTAATGATCATAAAATAACAATATTGAGCATTCAAAGAAACAAAATACTTCTTGAAATGAAACATAAAAAATTGTTGTTCTTGAATAGGGACTAAAAAGTAAAAAGGCATAGTGAACTAGAGGGACAACAAGATCATACATAGCCAAAATAAAGCATTTAATCAACGAACATTTGTTACTGAACTATGCTTTCATCTACACGAGAAAAATATTACATATCGTTGCTACAAAGTTGCAAATTTCTCTCAAGCTTGTGCTCACAACAACCCAATTTATACGTTCACGATTATGTTACATTATGATCAAGTCAATTTTGATTTTGCAGTGTCAGAGGAAATTCTTCAAAATCGTGAACCTTCTCAGTGAAACAAGCCAAATTCAAACCCTAAACAATTAGAATGAACCATGCATACTTCTATTATATCGCCTTAATTCTAGGAATATGTATCATGCATTAATATTCAATTCGAGTGAAACTGTTGACACTACCAATGCTCATTAATGCGAGCAGCAATATCATATATGGAACATAGCGTATATCAGCCAAATTCAATCCAATGTCGTGAGGTGGGTTATCAACTATTCACTTTAAACCTTGCAAATATTTTTACACATATAATACCCAATTATTCATAATATCTTGTGTTGATTGCATGCCAAGCATATAACAAAGAACAACAATTTTCTCCATAATACCATATAATTCTCTATTTCATGAATTATGACCCATTCTTATCATAATAATAAAATGATACCCCTTTAAACTCATTGGATAACTTCCTAGTGGGACCCTGTCAAACCTTGTTAAAATGAAGTAATGAAAAAAAAAATTAGTCTTGCAATCCTTTGCATGATTTCATATAGGTTGGGCCATATTCCGGGTCAATAGATTCATCAAAGGAAGTTGGTTAAAATTTAGTTGATAAATTTAAATCACAATCATATGATACATCCATGTCATTTACATCACCTTAATTAGAATTATCTACATCACCTCCATCTTGTCTTGAGGAACTTTTCGTTCCTATCTTTCCAACCTCATCAACATGAACACTTTCAAGTGTTTTTATGAGCCATTTTGGTGGATCTTTCTAAGATGTTCCATGTTTCTTAGTTGATTGAGATGGTGTTGAATTCTCATCAAGATTCAGCTTTTCAATCCTCTCAATCACATCATCCAAATGAACTTTGGGTTCTGATGAAGTGGCTAGAACTTGTTCATGAGGGGCAGATGTTTCTTCAAAACAAAAAGGAGATTCCATACATTGACCCAATATAGGTATCTCCCCTTCAAGATGTGTAATCTCATCATCAAATTCATGATATTTACACGAGTGAATCTGTCTAGATGATCAAGCTATGTCTCAACAATTTTGTCGTGCTTGGAGGATTCAAGAAAAATTACATCTCTAGAAAGAATGAATTTATTATTTGTCTATCATAAAGATGATATCCCTTGGTGGTATTTGAGTACCCCAAGAAGATGCACTTTTGACTTCTTTCATCATTCTTGCTTCTTTTCTCCTTAGGAATTAAGGCATAGTAGGTGGAACCAAATACCCTGAGATGCCTCACCGAAGGAATGTGGCCATACCAAATTTCATAAGGAGTCTTGTTTTCAAGAGCATGAGATGGACACCTATTTTTCACATAAACTGCACATAGTACTGCATCAGCCCAAAACATCAATTTTACATTCTTGAAAAAAATCATGGAATGAACCATATTTAGAAAAGTCCCATTCATTCTTTTAGCTACACCATTTTGTTGAAGATAGTATGGAACTACGGTTTGATGTTTAATCCCATGTTGGCGTAAATAGTTTTCAAAATATTTATATGTATATTCTCTTCCATTATCAGTGTGAAGAGATTCAATACAAGAATGAGCTTCATTTTGAATTCATACATGAAAATTTTTAAAAGTTTCAAAATCTTGTGATTTTTCTTTTAGCAAATACACCCAACACATCTTGGTGTAATCATCAATAAAAGACATGATATATTTATTTTCATTTGTAGAAGGAACAAGCATAGGGCCACAGAAATCAGAATGTATCGGTTCAGTTTTTCTACATGCTCTAGAAGTAGAATCATGAAATGGTTGTTTGCTATGCTTTCCATGGATACAAACATCAAGTTTCTCAAAGTTCCTAGGAATAGTAGTAAAACCAGAAACACCAATCTTTCTCAACAAATGGAGATTGTCATAATTAATATGACCAAATATAGAATGCCACAAAAGGTTATATGGCATTGTACCTTCACTGTGATGAGAGAGGTATGCAACATTATGTGCATGACTAGATGTCCCTTTTTGTTTCAACAATGTTCCTTCTTCCATTCTGTTCATGACAACCATGTTTTCAAAGGCCTTCCTTATTTCGAATTTTCCTTCAAAGATATGGATAGAGTGACCTTGTTGTCAGAGGTGCATAAGAGACATCAAGTTTCTTTGCATATTAGGAATATAGAGAACATTATGCAGAAGAAAATTCAGGAATCTAGGCAACTTAATCCTAATGGTTCCAACTCTCAAAGGTTTGATACTTGATTTGTCTGCAAAATAAACTATGCCATTAACATTGTCATTGAAATGTTCAAATAAATCTCTCTAGAAGGTCATGTGGCAAGTGGAACCTATGTCAACACCCATGTATCTCTCCAAGAAGAAAATGAAGTGTTAAGCAGATCTTCAATTACTCCTATATTGTAATGGGAAACAATATAATGAGTATATTTAGATACTTTACCTTTCATGGTTATAAAGTTTTACCTTTATCTTCCTTCTTATTATGTTTTTCTTCTTTTAACTTCTCCCATGGGACTCTACAATCATTCGCTTCATGTGACCCATTATTTTTGCAATGGATACAATGAAGATTAGATCTCTCACCTTGGTTGTGTTTACCCCCTTACCTCTAAAATTATTTCTTCCACGTCCTCTTTTGATGCCTTCTCCTCTAGAAGAATCATGTGGTTGACTCTTCCCTTTATGAGCTATGCAGACAGTTTCACCAGTGGAATGGGTTGACTTATTTCCAAAGGATCTCTCATGTTTTGCACCTTTCTCCACCAAAGTGTTAAATGAGATGGTTTTCATTTGACCACTAGCTTGTAGATATTCAAGGTAGTGATAATATGTAGGGTATAGGTCCTTAATGAAGGTTGTGAGAGGAATTTTTATATTCACTCCAGTGGCATTAATGTCATGCATTATGATTTTGATCTCAAAAGCTAAAGTTATAAGGTCATCATTCTTCAACTCTAGGTTGAAGAGATTCACCAATAGTTGTATGAGTTGCAGTTCTGAGTGAGTGTCATACAATTCATTCAATCTCTTCAAAAAGAACTATAGGATTTATTAATGGAAAAATTATGGTGTCTCACCTCTTCACTTACTGTCGTATAAATCACAACATATTCTTTTTTCTCTTTGTCTTTCCATTTGTCATGTTCCTTGTATGATGTAGGAATGGTTGGTTTACTATTCTTCGACTGTTATTCTCTAGAAGTTGATTCAACTTCCTCTTCATTTATAGTTGTTGCTTCACAAATGTTATTCCACAAGTCATTGAAGTTAAATGTGCTTTTGATCTTTTTGTACCATTCCCAGTAATTTTCTTTACTAGTCATCTCCATGTCGATGATGGAGATGAGTGAATGCATATTTATAAACAAAATTACTAAAATAATAATAGACTTTTCAATAAAATGATCTCCAAGCCAGGAAATCACTTTAGAATTCTAAATCTTGTTATTGTTGAAAATACAGAGTAATCTAACAAGGGAAGAGCAGAGGGTATAAAAGAAAATGTTGGTTATCATGAAACATGAACTAGAATGTGAAGAGATTGTTATCTTGGTGATTAGTCGTTACACAATTCATCCATTTGATGCAGACAACACTCAACAATCCACCAAATCTAGATGTTACTACCCATCTAAACACATGAATTAGTGGAAATCGATGGAGGCCATGGGGTTCACTATGGGTTGTACAAATACCACACATAGGTCATACAGTTCCTGGTAAGTCATCTCCCTTACTCCAGCCAACTAAAAGAGGGTTGTGCCCTTTAAAAATTGAAATAATCTCATATTACAAGCATGCCATATTAATCCTATAACCTAATGAATCATCGTGCACAAAAAGAGAGAGGTTTCAAAGGGAGGGTCGATGCATGTTTTGGTTTACATAATTATTTCACCCAAATCTTGCACATATGCCTCAGTATTTAAAAAACAAAAAGACTCACAACACCCATGAAAGGATAATATCTTGATGTATGGGGAGTCTAGGGTTCGAGGAAATGGTTTTGAGAGTTATTTTTTATGACTAATGCCTAGGGGAGGATTCACGTCGGGTAGAGAGGGCCTTGTCGAAGGAGACAAGACTAAGAGAAGGAGATTAGGATTTCCAAGAGATAAACAACATAAATGATTTCACAAGGATAACCAAAGAGATATAGCATGGGGAAAAGTAGCAGACTAAGTGACATATCTTGGGGAATACTGAGAGACATTTCTTTTTTGGGAATGAAACACTCAAGGAAAATAATTGTGGATTTAGACCGCAACTCTGATACCACTATCAAGTTAGGTATGGAAGAAAATGTAACCACACTTGATTATTTCATTAACATGAAGCTCAATAAATATACAAATGGATTATTGTTGGTATTCCCCTTCTGGGTGACTCTTCTATCACCTACAACTCTTCATATTTCTCATAAGTGATATTTACAATGATATTTACACAAGAAACACAATCCCAAGGATTAGGTGTCCAACAATATGGATTGATGAAGTAGAGAAATACTTTCATTCCTTAAAGGAAACAATTTATGTTACTACATTATTATCCATGTTTAACCTCACTAAGACTTTCATACTAGATGTGATATCACAGGGAAAGGTATTGGGGCAGTGTTGATGCAAGACAGTCATCCATAAGCATTCCCTAGTAAACAATTATGTTATAGAAACACGAGTAAGTCAACATAAGAGAAAGAAATCATGATCATCAATCAATTAGTAAAGACATGTCACCCATATTTCATTAGGAGGGGATTCCATATCAATACAAACCATCATAGCTTGAAGTAGTTTTCGGAGCAGGGTTTTCATCGCTAGAGCAACAAAAGTGGGTCACTAAGATGTTAGGATATGACTATGAGATCATCTACAAGAGGGGAAAGGAGAATGTAGTGACCAATGCCTTGTCTAGAAAATATGAGGAAGGGTTCACATTTATCTTATCCTTGTTAGTGTCATATTGGATTGCTAAGATACACCAATATGTTGAAATTTTGTAGAATGAACTATAATGCAAATTGAGAAATTTCACCTCATAGGGAAGGTTTCCCAAATATAATCCTAGCGAAATTTAAGCCTTAGGGATAATTTAAAATGTTAATTTATAGAATGAAATAGTGGAAAATATTTCACTTCACTTCAACCCAATACACTTGGAAAATCAAGAGAAAATACAACAAACAAATGCAAACACGTTTCATCCCCAAAGTGCACACTTTTCCAAGCATAAACTAGATCTAAAAATCACTTTATTACAACAAAAAGTGTATTCAAGTTATATGTTAAATTACTTAAAAATTTCATCCCTATGTTATGTCAAATCAGCATGATCAACAAATGTTCGAAATTAATTGATCAAAAAGACAATGCAAGCTAAAAATAAAAACTACAATTACACAATTTTGGACAACTGGAAACTTCATATATATATATATATATATATATGGAGAGAGAGAGAGAGAGAGAGAGAGAGAGAGAGAGAGAGAGAGAGATAATTACATGCACATACCACATCTTTATCACAAAGTTGGTACAATCTCTAAATCTCCAAACCTATCAAAGGAAAACCATCGAAACCCTAGCCACCACCAAATATACACAAGATGCTAGAATGAACACTAGAAATACCTCCTTGGATTTAATACTTATCTTTCACAAGTGTCCAAGATGACTCCTCCTCTTCTCATCCTCAATCAAGAGTTACACGTAGCACTATGGTCTTGAACACCATAGTATTCTTCTCTTATAAAATCTATAAGAACAATGCTTCTTTATCTTATGGGGTTTTCACAAAACCTAGAGTCTTTGCTTATTTTAGGGTGAAACTCTAACCCTAGAAAACCTTTGAACTTCTCCAAGAACCCTAGCACTCCAAGACAAAGAGAGGTAATACAATGAAGAGTATGAAGAGAGAGAGAGAGAGAGAGAGAGAGGCTAGTGTGCTACATTCCTCACATCCCTAACACAAGATGAAGAATGAATGAATTAGCACAAGTGATATGAAATGGATATCTCCTTCCTCTATTGTATGCAAGATAAGGGAAACCAACAATATAGAGTGGACCTATTCCACTACAAGAAATCTAACTCTGAAAATGTAGGCTCACAAGTGAAGTGCTCTCTCTCCAAGTGACACATGTTAAGATCCAAGGTGGATACGTCCACAAGTAAGGATCCAAGGCATAAGTGTTCCATGAGATGTGTGCAGTGCTTCTCCACAAGCATTTAAATCTCCAACCCTCCTCCAATTACATGTTCTCCTTTGAGTCAACCCTACCTACTTGTTCACCCCCTCACCCCATGCATCCTCGATTCAAGTACAAGACTCCATGAAAGAAATCAAGTGTACCCATACCGTATAGGGATAAATACCCTCCTATAGAATTCCCAATGCTCCTCCAAAGAAATGCATTTTGCAATAAAATGACCAAACCCTCATGTGACCTATTATCCCCTAAATTGTAGGGATAACTAGATGATTGTTTTCACATGTGATTTTCATCACAATCAACAGTCCTACATATGATATCTTTGGTTTTCTATGGACATTTGGCTAGAAATTATCCCTACATTTGCTCATCTCACTCTTTTTGATGACATATTATACATGGTCATTTTCATTTCATTGTTCATATATGGTTATAGTGTCGCATGTATTTTTCATGACCATGGTGAACATTAGTTAATTCTAACAATGGATCACTATTTTCTAAATTGATGTTGTTTTCCTTGATTTTCCATGGTGGATCATAGTCATCCTTTAGATAAGTGTTGTCACTCTTGGGTTCAATTGTACTAGTAGAGACCTAGGAAGGTGTATCATATCCATATCCCAAACCATACTTAACACTTTCCATCTTTCCCATTTTCCATTTTCCTGCTCATGGTTGGTTGTCGTATGTCATAGCAAGGTTAATGATCCATAGTCCCATGAGAAAATCCTCATCTTAAGAGCTATAAGCTAGAGGTTGATGCAACAAAATAAAAATAAAAATAAAAAATAAATATTGAGCTTTTCCACCTCGCTATGAGGCCAATGCCCCAAGTCCCATGCTTAAAAATGCATATCTAAATAAAAGGGACTAATAAATAAAGAAAAAGGAAAGAAAATTGGTAGTAAGAAATACTTCTGAGGAAATGGTAACTCAATGCCAAAGTGCTCCCTCATCTTTAAAGGCACTCATGTGGATGATTATATTTAACAAACTTTACTTGGCTATGCAATTCAACTCATAGAGTTACCCACCTATTCATATCACCTATCACAACACGTGCTCCTTACATAGTGTCCTAAGAACTACTTCTTGTCTTAGGATTTGTCACATGTAATAAGGGTTGATGTTGTCCTCGCCATGTTTTAACTTGACAAATGGTATGAATTCTATGAGTTATTTTGAAGTTAGAAGATGACACTTTAGTATGTCTCTACCTAATGGCACTTTCATTTTGACATTACTCATCTTTTATGTTGCATTGGGATTCATGTGCCTACATTGGGAACTGTGTCTACTTTCGGATCTGTGGCACATGACTTGGGATTTGTGACTATCCAAGGAATTGTAAACCTTTCCTAGGTTGTTGTGACTACATTGTGAGTTGTGGCAGAGCATTAGATTCTCGGAGAGGTCAATTGCACGTGATTTGATGGTTGCTACACTTTGGAGACAACCCTTTCATGTTATTTTAGAGAGTGTGCCACCTATTTGGTCCACATGTGCTATCTTGGGTCTCACTGTATATTTTGACAGTGACCTAGATTCAATATCAGTTATATTTTAACAATGTGCCTAGGTTTCTTCCATATTAACACCATTATATGTAGAATGGCCACAGGATTTCCAAAATGTGGTCATAATAAAAAAATTAGACAAAATTTGACACAATTATGGTACTTTTAAAATTTGATGTTGGAAAATTCTCGTCACATTTTGATCACACATTTTATGGAGTCACCAACCTAGGAGAGATAACATATGCCACACATGTGGTATTTTTCACTCTTTTGAGGAGGATGACTTGGTGTTTGAGGTGGTTACTTGGTTTGTTGAGTTTGTTAGTGTGGTTTAAGGAGGTTTTTGAGGACCTTTTGAATCCTTCCTCCCTCATTGTTGGAGTTACTTCACACACACCTAGGATTTCTTTTTCATGAGGTTTTTCCTATGTTTATTAGTCATTATTAATTCTTCTATGTTTTAGGAAAAATATTCCTCTATGGAGAATATTCTCTTCAGTTTTCACTTCAGTTTGATCAGTTGAGTGCAGTCTAGATGCTACATTGGGATTATCACAATGCAACATTGGGATCATTACCATCTAATGCGCATTGTCCTTGGGATGATCACTAGACTAGCACATTACCCATGATTCCCTAATATCCTCCTCACTTCACTATGTTTCAGTAAGTTAACTGAAGACTGATAGACTAGTTAACTCAGCTAGGTGGCAGTTCACTCGCGTAACTGCCCAAGAGACTAGACTAGGTGGTAGTTTACACTCGTAACTGATGGTGTGTGTCCAGATCACTCTAGACCACCACTATGGCACATTGTGTTCTCCTCCAGTGTGCATTAGTTGAGTTATACAGAGTATATCATGTGTAAATTACCATTCATTCATTTGGTTAATGAGAATTCTTCTATTCTTTCTCTCTTGCTTCTCTTTTCTTCTATTTTCTCTGCAATTGTGTATGTCAATTCCCAGCTAGATATATTTTGTGTTGGTTCAACACATTTACATGGTATTAGAGTCGATGGACTACTAGGGAAAATCCACACCAAATTATTTTTTGTAGGTACCGAAGATTGAAGACAGTGGAAAAATGGAATTCCCAAAACAATTCATTCGTACACCTTACAACTTCTTTGCATGGAAGGAGAAGATGATAATACATCTTTGAAGAAGAGGATTGTAAAATTTAACCATGAACACAGAGACAGAACCAACATCATCCATAGAGAAATCCAAGTATCTAAATCGAATGGATGAAGCATTCGAAACAATTTACAGTCTCATTTCTCCTGATCTCCTCTTTTACATATATTCTTGTAAAACCCCAATGAATCCTAGACCACCATGGAATGGATTTTTGGAAAATAGGATGATTGAGGAGACACATGATCGAGGTGTAATTTCTCACATTGGATCCAAAAAGCTTCGACAATATCCAATATTTATTTACCAAATATAAGGATTTACTGTTGCAAATCAAGGCTTGTAGGGTTGATAAATCTGAGGAGGAGAAACAAATGGTTCTCACCATTCTATATGATATTGGTCCTTAATTATTAGTGTTTTTATCCACATTCCATTCATTCAGATTCGCCTCTGGAGCCACCTGGGATATGCCTTCTCTTGAGGAATTTATTGAATCTTTGACACAAGAGTAGACCAAGCTCATCAACATGGGAAAAATCAAAGGCCCAAAGGCGTGTGAACTTATTGTGAAAGATGGAAGCGGTCATTAATATCAAAAATCTAAAGATAAAGACAAAAGGAAAGCTCATGCTAATCCAAAGAAGGAAGGGTACTCAAAACCCTTCAACCATGCCTCTGGATCCAAAGTTGGAAAGGGAAGAAAAGGGGAGAAATGCACATACTTCCATAAAGGATTCCATCCATAATGTGCATGTATACAAAAACAGATAAATCTAATGACTTAAATACTTCAGAAAAACAACCTTGGATATTGCATCCCTGAGGGTGCCAAGAAGAAGAAGCCAAGATATCATAATCCCAAGAAAGGAAATTCTAGCCATGCCTTGATTGGCATCAACTCCTCTCCCGATTCTTGGATCGTAGATTCAGGAGAATCACACCACATGGGTGCCACAAAATAGGTCTGTTATTCATTGGATTCATGCAAATTTCCTCCTATTTTGATGGGGGACAACTCTCCAGTCAAGGTCACCGACAAATAAAGGATTGAACTCACCAACGAAATCTTTGAGAATGTGTTGCACGTTCCCAAACTTTTCGTCAATCTTATCTCCATGTATCAGATGAAAAATTCTAACACCAGAAATAAATTTATATTCACACCTAATGCAGTGGATATCTATGACATGCAAACCAATTCCAGGGTTTCTATCGGTGAGGTAAATCATCAATCTAGGCTTTACACATTTTCTTAATTTATTGAACCAGATTCTTTTTTATTGCTTACCCATGGTGATGAAAGCAGTAGGATATGGCATGAAAGGTTCGGGAATTTAAATTTCAGATATATGGAACAACTTAGCAAGAAAGGATTGGTTGATGGTCTACTAGACATCCATTTCTCCAAAGGAATCTGTGAGGGATGTGTTCTTGGAAAACACCCTCAAGAGAAATTCGATAAAGGAAAGACTCAGAGAGATTCCTCTCCTTTAGATATGATACACAGTGACCTCATGGTCCCTTTTCCACATCCATCAATATGAAAATCAAGGTACATGCTCATTTTTGTTGATGATTTCTCATGCTTCACATGGATTTTCTTTCTCAGGAAAAAATCAGAGGTATTTCAACACCTCAAAGATTTCAAATCCCTGGTTGAGACATAGTCAGGAAAGAAAATAAAAATCCTATGAACTGATAACAGGGGAGAGTATGTCAATCATGAGATCCAAAATATTTTTCATGAGGCAGGGATTCATTTGCAGCACACGGTTCCCTACACTC
>WSFP011469457.1:0-17929 GCA_009831015.1 Picea engelmannii | reverse complement strand
GCACTCCCCCGCGTGGAAGAGTGTACATACTTCTGGGGTGTAAATACTTCATGGGGTATAGACACGGCTGAAAGCAAAGAACCTCTGCATCAGGAAGATAATCAGGCTCCACAACCAACAGTTAGAGGTGGTTCTTTCGAGGTTTTGGGATTTGTTACCCTACCCATACGGTAGACCTAACTTACGACTGTTGGCTTGTGCATCGGTTATATCATGGTTTCTTAGTTGCTTGACATATGTTACTTGTAGGGGTTATTCTACAGGTACCCTGGGTCAGATAAGGGTTGGAAAACACATAGATTTTATGGAGGATTACCTCTCTGGGGAGATCTGACCGACTGATTGTTAATCCCACGAGGGCCCTTATAACTGATTATGATACCTCCGATCTTTTGCAGGGAGTCTCAGGCCCCTCTTGGGTGAGGCATACCTATTTTAGAAAGGGAGGCCCCTTTCAACTACTTTATCTTGTTTGTGTTTATATTGGCATTTTGTTTATTTTATTTTTGTGTGCTCCTTGATTACTAGTTGGCCTTAGGATTTTTTTTTATATCTCGAGTCTTGAGTCATCGTGGAGCTAGAACAGCTTCCCCACAAGTCTCATCGCTTGTTACGATTACCACCGCATATTGAGTCTTTGTCTTCTAAAAGGTGTAAAGTTATCAAACATGGTAGACACACCTCCACTTACCAGACTTGTGATCATACAAGGATGATTACTTAATCAAGTCATAAAGATACTGGGAGTCCTTCAACTCCCATACCCACTATAGTTAATGGTACTCCTTCAACACCTTCAGCCACAATGGTTGTAGTGTCGTAGGTTCCTATCATCACTCATGTCCATACTATAGTGAATACTCAACCTATAGCCATGAACCCTTTTGGGTCCCTTTGTCACTCATCAAGCTAAAATATTCAGTCCATCCCTAAGACCTCTAGCCCTTTTTCTTATGGTATGTCGAATTTCACATCCCAATTTTTATCCTCCATCCAACCATCTAATCTGAATACTAGTATTGGACTTGGGGGCATGGCTCCTCCACATATTCCATTTTCATTTGGTGGTGTTCATATCCCACAAGAGACTCCTACAGTTGGAGGCCTTCCTCCTTTTCACCTTGGGTATAATCCTGGTCCTAATGCTCCTGGATGGAGTAACCAACCTCCCAGACAAACTATTTCTTATGGTCCATATTTTACACCTACCTCCTCTATACCAATTCCTACCAACACGTTTGGTATAACGAATCCACCTTTATCCTCCATATTCACACCCAGAAAAGGTCAGTTTCATACCTTGGGAAAATCCCAACCTGGAGCCACTCCGATTGGGGGAAATTTTTACAACCCTCATCATAACATTCCTATCGGAATGGTGCCCAACCAATCCCTCATGAATCAATTCAGAGGAGGTTCTTACAATCTCAGACAGAGCCATGGTGCATACCAGAACCCTAGATGGGTTGTAATTCCCCAACAACAATCTTTCTAGGGAGCTTGGGGCCAGATGTCGCAACTCTGTCTCCCTTTTCTGGCCGTGCTCAATCTGCCAGACTTGTCTAGATTGATGAATGAACCTATGCGTCATGATCCGACAGGGTCCTCCATCCCCACCAAGCTTCCTTCAGATATTCCAAAATTCGAAGGAAAGGCTAGTGAAGATCCTAGTGATCACATCACTAATTTTCACCTTTGGTGCTCTTCAAACTCCATTAACGATGATTCTATTTGTTTAATATTGTTTCAACACACCTTCATAGGGTTCGCCTAGAAATGGTATATAGAGCTACCACAAGGGGATGTACAGAACTTTTAATTAGATGGTTTTAGTCTTCCTCAACCACTTCCAATTGTCAGTTCATTACGATGTGGGCATAGAAATTCTATCAGCCTTCTGTCAGGAAAAATCCACCCATATCTCGGATCACATCCAGGAGTGGCGTAGACGGAAGAGTTTGATCAAGGCCTACATACCCCCGAAATTCCTACTAGATTGGTTCCTTAAGTCTATACAACCTTATATTTCGAAGGATGTTTCTACATCAGGGGTTACATATGATGAAAAAGTGGTTTTTAAATCCAGGAAGTTAGATCATATATATGCTCAATATGGGATGTTATACGAGATTCTTCTGGATGCACCGAGGCCAAACTATGACCCTAAAAAAAATCTCGGGCCTCATGCTGATGGAATTGTAGGCTCTGGCAATGTGAAATATGAAGGCTTGGTGACAAGCTAGTTGAAAGAATTGTCTCTAAACTAGTCTATAGGAGGGCCAACTTTGTCTGTGTCCTCCACTCCCACTCAGTCAGCGAATGTACATTATGTGCAGTTGTCGACCAACCTAAATGGTAACCAGCAACTAGAAGGGAATAAAAAGAAAGGACATGGTAACAATCATAAGGGTGGGAAGAATAGTAATAAACCCAAGGACAATAGTAATAATGAGAAGTCAAATAATAATGTTGGTGAGGGAAAGAAAGAAATGCATAAGGTGAAGTCTCCCTACAAGCTTTGTACAGATGATCACCTTACCCACTTATGCCCCAAACTTGTGTAAGTTTCAAGGATTTTGTCTCTACCGCCCGCGGTACTGACTAATCCTTTTCCACATAATCAACACATGGCCTCGAGCTCCTCGAATGCCAGAAATGTGGCGAGTGGGAGTCAAAACCCACCAATGTAAGACAGTGACCTTCTGTGCATCAATATGGTTAATTCTAAGGTTAATGTAGCCACTCTGTCTCATGATTACAGTTCTTCACAGACTTTACCTGGTCTAGAGTATCCCCCTTCTCTGGGGACACCTTTATGGATCGAAAAACCATATCCCTCTCCTCGTATTTCGAAAGGAGTACTCAAGCGCTCTAGCCGCAATCTTGATGCTAGAGCCACCCAAAATTACTCTATTGTTGAGGACCTAGGTCAAACCCCTTGTGCGATGTTGACTTTAGAGGTACTCCAGATGTTTCCTTCACAGAGGAATTCCTTGCTATCTGCGTTAGGAGCTCTAGATCCTTGTGGGTCTAAATTTATCAAGTTTGATTTCACAGATGTGAAGCCTCGCTTGCCTTACCATGTGGAATTCTAAATCCATGTGGGTTACTGAAAGTATACCATCAAATGTACTATTGTTGATGAAGGCACTACAACATGTGTGATGTCCCTGGTCTGTTGGAAATCCCTCGACTCTCCGAGCCTTTCTCAATCTCCGACCATGTTGACCTATTTTGACGATCATTCCTTCCACCCTCACAATATTCTTCCTACCTTCCTAGTATAGTTAGGTGGGAAGACGATAGAGGTGGATGTCGAGGTGGTTGATGCACCCCTTGACTATAACTTATTACTAGGATGCAATTGGACTTATGCTATGACTGCAATCATATCATCTGTATTTCACACTCTTCTCTTTCCTCATGATGAGAATATCATGAAAATCGACCAGTTGTCCTTTGTGTACGCTAGCCCCAATGCATCGGTTGGACCGTCGATCCCCGTGATCGACAATTCTAAGCCGACAACTAAGAATATCAATGTCAGAATGTATTCATCCCTTATGGGTACCTTCGACTTCATGGAATTGGTTCATCATATATACGCCATGTCCAGCAGGTCTTCTTCATCAAAGAGGTTCATTCCTTTCCGCACTTCATATTTTAAAGATCCTTGGACCCTACCTTCCTTGTCTGCATCTTGTGAAGGTTATTCACATACTGGAATCACCATGCCACTATTGGCAGCAGAGATAGTGTATCAGGTTGTTCTTGACTCTTTTGTCAATCTAGATCATGTTACCTCATAGACAAATGAGGAGGATCATGTTCTAAGGCTCGTGTGGGCCACTTCATTGTATTGTTCACATGAATTCCTTGATGAGACTTTACCTTCGGATGAAGCTATCATAGAGGCCATGAATGGTTCTGATAGGCCATGAGATGATATGCATCATCACTCTTATTTTCTCCTGGATCTTTCCAGAATCGAACAAGATGATTTTAGATCTACCTTGAGCGAGATAGTCGGTCACGCCATAGTTCCACTTGATACGCATGACATTTATTCCAAGGGAAACATGGCAAGTATCTCTCCCACCGTCATGATCGATATCTCTCGTATTCCTAGCATGGTTGAAAATGTATACATCGGTGTGGATTGTTTGCTGGAAGAAATTATGATCTACACCGAGCTCTTCAAATAATTTTTTGATGTATTTGTTTGGTCATATGAAGAGATGCCGGGAATCCACCCTTCAATTTTTGAGCATGAGATTAAAACCTACCCAGATTATAAGCTTGTTCGATAACGACTTAGAGCTATCAATCTTAGGAAGGCCCTTGCTATTAAGGTAGAGGTAGAAAAACTACTTAACACTAGATTTATCTACCTGGTTCCCTTGACTGAATGGGTATCCAATCCCATTCCTGTGAATAAAAAGCAAGGAACCATCCGCGTATGCATGGATTTTCGTGACCTGAATAAATCCTATCCTAAAGAAAAATTCCCGACACCCTTCATTGATTAGATTCTTGATGAATGTGCAGGAAGGGAAGTTTTTTCTTTTATGGACGTATTTTCAGAGTATAGCCAAATTTAGATTAAGCCCAAAGACCAACATAAGAAGGCATTTATTTTCCCTTGGGGTACATTCACATATCGGAAGATGTCTTTCGGCCTTAAGACTGCCAGAGCAACCTTCCAACGAGCTATAACCTTTGCATTTCACGATCTCAAGCATATAGTCAAAGCCTATCTTGACGATCTCGCTGCTCACTCTCGTAAGAGAGTGGATCACCCTAAACACCTTCGGCTAATTTTTGAAATATGTCACCATTATCGCATCCGTTTGAACCCTCATAAATTCATCTTTTGCATTAGGTCAGGTTGGCTTCTAATATTTTTAGTCTCTGAGACTGTGATCATGGTAGATCCATTAAAGGTTAAGGCAATACTTTGATTGCCTCCCCTCCGCACTATTCGTCAACTTCAAGGTTTATAGGGGAAATCTAATTTTTTACAATGGTTTATAATGAACTATGTCAATATTTCTAAGGGCTTCATGTGTCTCTTAAAGAAGGAAACTCCTTTTATATGTGATGAGTGAGCCTAGGAATCCTTCGATGCTTTGAAGAAATCCTTGGTATCGACACCTCTGCTAAAGTCTCTAGACTACGGTAGATATTACTTTCTTTATATTATTGTGTCCAAAGAGACGATTGGTATGGTGTTGGTTCAGGAGGATGACAATCTCCGTGAGCTCATAATTTACTATCTTAATCGAAACTTAGTCGGCTTTGAACTCAAATATTCTCATGTTGAAAAGCTATCTTTGGTTGTCGTTCACGCAGATCAACGATTACGACACTATATATTTATTTGCAAAACTACTATGGTTTTCAATGTCCTTCCATTTCAATACATCCTTACTAGGCATATTATAGGGGGAAATTACAATAAATGGATTGTCATTCTACAAGAATTTGATCTCTATTTTGCTTCTGTGAAGTCCAAAAAGTCACTAGTTTTTGCATAGTTAATATTTCACCTCCCTCAGTTAGATGAGGATGTTATTCATGTTGATTCATTTGTGGATGAACACATTTTACTTGTCTCATCATCGGACCCCTAGTATGGATATATTGTTGTCTATCATCAAACTTTGAAGTTCCCTAAGCATCTCTCGTGAGATGACCAACGACGTATACGATACCAAGCTGAGAACTACCTTATCATCAGTAAAACTCTGTATCTCTGAGGAGTAGACAATATCCTATGTCGGTGTTTGATTCATGAAGAATATGAGTCTATTCTAAATGACTGTCATAGTGGGGCTTGTGGTGGTCATCTATCTGGGCTTGCAAAAACCCAGAAAATTTTGCGAGATGGTTATTTTTGGTAGTCTGTTTTTAAATATTGTGTTGAAGTGGTTAATAATCATCATCCCTACCAGGTGTTCACTCGAAAAATGTGCTCGCATCC
Source organism: Picea engelmannii (assembly GCA_009831015.1). Classification (NCBI taxonomy): domain Eukaryota; kingdom Viridiplantae; phylum Streptophyta; class Pinopsida; order Pinales; family Pinaceae; genus Picea; species Picea engelmannii. The sequence goes on along the minus strand of WSFP011469457.1, from coordinate 11,946 downwards.
ATCCAGTCATTACCTTCGGTCCCTTCACCAAGTGGGGGGTGGATTTTGTGGATTGCAACCCAACTTTGGTTGGGGGGCATTAGCACATTATCATGGTCATAGATTATTTTACTAAGTGGGTTGAGGCCATGCCTACAATTAAACCCGATGGTAAGAATGTTTCTTTCTTCATATTCAATCAAATTATAGCTAGGTTCAGAATCCCAAGTGATATTGTCATTGATCATGGTATTCACTTTCAGAATGAAATGATGAAAGAATTAGCATCAAAACTGGGGTTTAGACATGGTCATTCTTCCCCTTACTAACCCTAGTAAAATGGACAAGTAGAGGTTGTAAACAAGTCTCTCAAGACCATTTTGTAGAGAACTATTAGCCAGAGAAAATATGATCGGCATATCATTCTTTACCCAGCACTTTGGGCATACCAAACTTCGGTTAAGACTTCCATCGGTTTCTCCCCTTTCCAGTTAGTACACGATGTGGAGTCGATCCTACCTATTGAATGTGAAATCCATTCTCTTAGGTTGGAAGTTGCACTCCTACTTGACACTTTTGATCTTGAACAACTCCTCATACACCTAGAGAGTCTAGATGAGTAGTGTCGATATGCCTCCACAGATATCGAAGCGGACAAAAGATGTGTCAAGGTCCAATATGATAAGTATGTTTGTCCTCGATAGTACATTGAGGGTGACTTGGTCCTTCTGTATGACCAAGACAAAGAACCACTGTGGGAAGACAAGTTCAAACCCATGTGGCACGGTCCCTATATCGTGCGACATGTCATAGAAAAAGGATCCTATGAATTAGAATATTATGAAGGGAACATGTTGGTGGATCCCAGGAATGGGCTCTATTTGAAAAGATATTATGCTTGAGCTTCAAGCTTGGGCGTAACTCTTTTTATACTAATATATTTTAGTGTATATATCTTTTCCCTCTTTTGCATATTTAGCTTGCTTATCAAGTTTTCCCTTGGTTGGAAGATGTGAATGGAGTCTTCAGTCTACTTAGGATTCATATATGAGGCCAGTCATCATACACAGAATTTGGCTTCTGCCACTAGTTTTTTTACTCACCCGGGGGTCTACTGGTGTCTTAAGGTGGCATTTTCCTAGGGCCATCAATGAATAATGTGGTTGAGTATAGAGTTGTTATATAACTTTTACGTGATTCCATTTCACATGGTATCCACTCTTTAGAAGTTTGTCTGGACTCATAGTTAGTAGTATGGCAATTGAACGATAGTTACCATGTGTGAGACCCTACTCTACTCCGACGATTCTTACGGGTACAAATTTTGGAATGACATTTTTATTTTATTACTTATCATCACATACATAGAAGTTCTAATTATGTATCCGATGCAAATGCTAATTTTGTTTTAGATTGAAATTTGTGACATAACTAAATCAAAGAAAACAGTTTCATCAATGTACACATTGTAACATAAGTAAAGATGAAGATCAATGTTTTTAAATATTTCATCTCTCCAAAAAATATGATGTTATAGTACAAAATTGGGGTTGACACCTTCAAAATACATATACGGTCAATCATGCAATAGTCACGACATATACACCTATGGAACTAGAGATGTGTCATGATAACATACTATGACGTTTGCGAGACATTGAAAGAGTCGTACCCAAGAACGGGGCACACCTACCACCTGTTGCTGCAACGCCTCTAGCAGATCCTCTACCTGAACCATGAGAATCCTTTCTTTCAAACTAGATAGATTTCCCTGCATGTTTTGAATCACTCTATCAACATCCCCTCCCACTGGCTCATCCCCCTGGTTCCTCTTCCAGTGTTGTGGAAGTTCGTCCAACCGTCGTGGACCCACATATGCGTCACATACATGTTTAGTTAGTACCTGACATCATCCAAAAATATTTTCGTTTTCTTATACAAAAATACAAAAAATGAGATATTCCAAAACTTTGGCATACCTATGCCTCCGTAGGTAGAACCTGGTGGTAATGGCATGTCTGAATCTCCTCTGAAGTCAATCCTTGTGTAAGGGTAGTCCTCCAGAGCCATCACCTGTCGACTCCACCTAAATAAAAACTCATCAATGTAGGGTGTTTTCACCCTACCAGACCCCTGTCACCTCATCACCTCGGTCCACCATGCCATGGCTGGATCGCAAGGTCCATGTGGAAAAATCTCAACTCCAAGGCCCAAGCCTGGAACTTGCTTGAAGAAAAAACTATATAGGATAGACGTGAATCCAAAGTTCCTCTTTATACCTAGTTTGCATCCTGTCAGCTGGCTCTTCATGTTGGTTAGCAGTGAGGTGCACTAGTCATAAACAGTGGGTCACAAGAACTCCATTGAATAGAACATAAGTGGTATCGATGCTTGGTGCAAAGAGGTCGACCTTATGATTTGTTTCAACACTAGGAAAACACTCTTGAAACTCATATTGTTGATTGCTTTTATCTAGAATTGGCTCCCAGCTCCCAGCTCCTTAGGCTTTGAGTTTTACCACCTCACCCCGATGTGATAATCCTGTCAAGAAGTAGATGTCCTCAACTTCAATCCTTAATGGTTTTCCATCAAGGTTGAAGGTCTCAGTATCCGGATCCCAGTTGTTCACAAGTAGTTGAAGCAGTCTCACTTGAGCCCTCATACCTTTGAGAGCCCAAAACTTGTATAGCCCACATCTTTTTAAGTCCATATGGGCCCCTGGATCTTTCTCCACTACAACATCCACCTCTTCATTCTCTCTTTCTCTTGACTCTAGCACCATCTTGCAAGATTCAAAACATTTTTTGAGTTAGAAGCATTTTAAAAACCTTATCCACGGACATGTACGCGAGCTACATTTTGCATAGTCGTGTATAGGGCTGCTTATACATTATTGTTTTTGCAAATAGTCATGTATAGGTATGCATATACATGACCCAATGATCTATAGCCTCCATATAGCTTAGTTTCTAAATTGCGCCCTAAAATACTCAAAAAAGGAGACCTAATTGAAAATCCAATAGAAATAAAGAGAGGAGCAAGATGAATTACCTGGTCCAGACGGTTGTTGATTCCGTCGCTCGTGGCTCTCGCAATCAACAGTTGAAATTTGGGGACAATTTGGTCCAAAATGCACTATTTGGGTAAAAAATACAAATGGTATAGTAAAATTGGTTTTTTTACTATTTATAGAAATTTTGTACCCACTTTACATAGTTTTTTCTAATATTTTTGCCTAATGGACAAATACGGTAGTGGATGGAGTTTGTTTTGGTGGTTTTATCCAGGGATTCTTGCAGTTTTCAACCCCATGTCGCCCATTCATAACTTTGGACAGTTATTTTCCTCATCCAACATATAGGATAGGTCACCAATCCATTATGCACACTTGCATCATCCTATGACTACAACTCATATGCCTTAGGTACGAACCCATTTAATAGCGACACAAAACCTTCTATCTGCAACTAAAGTGTTTTCATTGAATGGTAGAGACTTACCAAACATGGGCACCCTAATTAGATCCCCTGGTCCATTCGGTTCCCATGTAGAGAATTTTTCCGTAGGATCAGGATTCCCTTGTAGCTAATACATGACTTTACGTTTGAACCTCATTTCTTACTCATAATCATGTTGACCTATACTGTAAAATACCTTGCTAAAATTTTCTGATATATATATATTTTTTGTTTCGTTCTTGGTTCAGGTATTACAACAAACAGTTTGTAACAAACACCCTATTCACACATTGAACTCAAAATCTGCTACATGAATGTAAAGGACACCAAAAATAATTCAATTGTTACCTTCCATTTCAACTATGTTTTTCTCTTTAACATGTAAAAATGCACATAATACAAATATCCTCATAGACAATGCTATGGAATTTGTTTAATGTCAACACTCATTATTATTCCAATGGGCTCCAAAGGGTAACATAAATAGACACGGTAAACATATTACAGCCTGAATCTGGGAACTTTGCAACTTTAGGGTTTCTTCATGCTTGGCTCTACAACATCAGTTCTGAACCTTCTCTGACTCCCTTGGTACGCGCTGACTGAATCATCCATGTTGCACTGACCACCTCAGAATAATGGGAGAAGAAGGGGGGGCGAAATCCCCCTCTTACCGAAATGTTTCCGCCAACGATCCAGAAAAGTTGCAAGCGCGTCGACCATCCTTTGAGTCGCCATCACACTTATGAGAAAAATACATGCAAGAACAGATGGAAATAAGAAAATAATCGAACACAGAGGTTGATTCCTCGCATCCAAAAGCAACTCAGGTCTGGATACCCGGAAAATGCATCCACCAAGCCTCGGTTCCGCCCAGGTACATCATCAAAACCACCAGGATAGGGGATCATACGCAATTCATGCGAGACCATACCCTCATAGGAAAATTTCTAGGACTCTGGCCCACAAAAAAAGACCTAGCTCATTGGATCAAGGCGTGGTGGAACCCCAAGGGAGACTATGAGCTTCAGCTGAGCTCCAAAGGTTTCTTTACAATAATATTCTACAACCTGGAGGACAAGGACATGATCTTTGAAGGGGGACCATATTTCTACAACTCGGCTGGCCTCTACCTATGTTTTTGGATAGACCATTTCTGCCCAGAAAAGGGAAACTTTGTGTTATCAGTAAAATATCATCCGCAAATGGTTACAAGAATCCAACATCTCCAAACATCTATTAGTTCATCCATGGACCAAAAATATGCATTTCCAAAAGGTCCAAAATTACACAACCTGTAATTAAATCAGCATGCACTAAGACTACACAGGAAGTGTGTGCACATGCGCCATCCAGAAGCGCAAGAAAAGTGCACATGCACACGAGGCGCGACTGTGGATGCAAAAAATCATGCACCCCTCAAAATGATGCATTTATGATATTGGTCTGCCTTCCACCCACTTCTGGTTTAGCTTCCAAGTAGATTTGACACCCAAATATTGGATGAATCTGACTGGGGGGCTAGTCAAAGACCTAAGGGTGCCCTAAAGGGCCCCTTGTTCACACTAAAACCTGCTTGAATAATACCTCAAAGCTATGCTATAGAAAGAGGCCATGGGTGCACTACATTTTCAAGGAATTCATTTGTATTTTTATGCTACCTATATTCTCTTGGAGGATCCTCTTTCCTTGCCAAGAGCATACAAGCATCATTTCATTTGAGCTATTCACATCACCTTTTGAATGAATGAGCTTGGGATTCTTTCACCATTTCCTTCAAGTTTGCTAGTTGTAAGAAGAGATCAATCTTGGGGATGCAAGATCCCTCCCTTGGAGGAAGAGGGGACCCATAAGTCTCCCTTTCTCTTTGGTGTTTTGTTTCCACTAATACAATTCTTTCCATTGGTGACATGAATGTTGTTTATTTCTTGTTCTAATGTCCTTATGCACTCTAGTTTAGTTTCTTTTATTGTTTTTAGCTTAGTCTTTTGTTTATATCATATGCTTGATATTTCTAACTCTTGCATTCATTGTTGTCTTGCCTAGTTGACCCAAATGGGCTTGTAAGCATCTCTATTTTGCTCATTTAGGTGACAAAAGAGATGCAACAGATTGACGACTCCACTGGGGAAAGGTATCAATTTTCTAACCCATTTGGGTTATTTTATCTCTTCATTTTGTTTATTTAACTTGCAGAGACCATAACCGGCCCAAGCCGACCTGTAGAAAGCCAAATTCAAAGTTGATTTGAGAGAATTTCATCAGGAATTTTCTTCACAACCGTGTACCAGGCGTGCGCGGGTTTTTTGACCCACAGGCGTGTCTTCAGCACACGTGCGCCAAACCCACTGCATTTCTCAGAGCCTCCTGTGCACCTGCACCCATCAGTCATTTTTCGTTCATGCATTAGTGCTCAAAGCACCTCTGTCTACTCTACAACCTACGCATCTGTCCAGAAAATCAAATATTGTAAGGTTTTTTGTGATCTGTGGAGGGCCCATAACCTTCTTGAAACTAATTCCATGCACATTGTAATATGAACCACACTTAAATTCCCTCTCCATATAAAGGGATTAGTCAAAACATAGGCATTTATGGGGTTAAAATCATTATTTCCTCTTTTTCTTTCATTTTTCCACATGGATGGCTTGCTTTGACTAAGATTTTAAGTTGGAATCATTCTACATCACATATAAAACTTGCATTGGGACCAGAAATTGGATATCTATCGTTGAGTATGCTCTTCTCTCATGCCCCAAAGCAATCTTGAGAATCAGAAAGAGATTGAGGGAAAATTTCATCTCCCTTAAAAAGACAAAATCTTTAGGAGAGGACAACAGCCCCCTTGGGACTCCTCTTAGTTATTTTTCAAACACATCTTAAAATTGTAAGGGCCCATACATGCCGACATGCTACAATGATAGGATAGTGTTGAAATTTACTTTCTTAGATTAAATCACTAGGGAAGTTTAAAGGTTTTGTAAAGGGCCCATACATGCCCACATGTGCACAATATAGGATAGTTTTAAATATTTCTTAGATAAAATCACAATAGGGAGTTAAAGGAATAGTAAGGACCCACATGTCCACATGCTAGTTTCCTAGGGACTTTAAAATTCTACAAGGTTGTACCAATGACACATAGTAACTTAGGTAATCAAGACTTGTAAGAACCAAGCGAAGTCCACATGCAACAAGGTGACACTTAAATTATTAAAAATTGGCACACTTTCACTTGTTCACACACAAAGTTCACCAATCACTCACATCGTTTCATCTAGAAATCGTGGAGGTTGAAGTAAGTTTCCTCCAACGGGATTCTGAAATGCCACACCCTTTTCTTGACGAGACTATCCACTCCCACTTAATTTCAAAAAGGTTGGTTCACACCCCCAATCTCTCAAACAACCACACCTAAAATATTTCTAAAAACTCACTAAGTTTTCCTCCACAGGAGGTACCAAAAGACATTTCTTAGTCTAGGTAGGATTTTAGGGATAGGCATCCAAATAACTCCCTGTTATCTGGTTCTCACATCATCAAAACAGTAGTAGTCGACAAATATGGAACTTTCAAATCCTCCAAGTCAAGTGTTCCTACACCATAAGGCAGGGAGATACCCATGAAGGGTTGAAGGCTGAGGTCTGGTTGTTCTGTGTGTCCCACCTTAAGGCACCCACCTCTTGGACAAGATCCAGCCCGTGACCCATTTCTAAGGCCGAAAATCTAAATTCCGTACTTTGACTAATGTACCTAGTGACCAAAATTTAGGACATCTACCCAGGTGGCAGTTGTGGGCTGCAATTGCACCTTGATCAGATTTTGTGTGCCTATTGGGAAATATCACCAGCTCTTTTGAGATATGCACCCTCTACCCCTCATTATAACTGATTACTTCATCCTTCACTAGTTCCTCTTCAAATGGCTTCAGACCCCATTGTTGAGTGCTATTGGAAGGTCCAATGCTATTTGAGAGGAAGGACATTATGTATTTTAGGACACAAGCATTTTTTTTCTTTGTTCTTCCACACAGACAAAATCTACCTATCCACATATATTCTTCTTTCTCAAAATATTTTATGTATGATGCCCTTGTGATTACATCTGATTGTGAAATATATTGTGAAGGTTCAAGAAATTACAACAAAGGCTCTTGTTCATTTCTCTCATCACCATTTGCACATATCCACTTAGCTAGTCGGACATCATAGGGGTCCCACAGAATCCTCATCGTTCGAGATGCTTGCTAAATCTCCCTCCTCTTCTAGGGGGACTTTCTAGTCTTTCCCACTCATCGGCTTCACCTTCTCACACCCCTGTGAGTGAAACTGTCCTAGGATCATCTTTGCTTGGTTCCACTTTACTTGGGTCCACTTCCCAAGGTCAACCATCCACTCGCTCTCCTTTAGACAGAAGCGAGGGGAAAACTTCTTCCCAAGGGGGAAGTACAACCCCACTTAACCCCCCTCATGGTTCAGGTACACAAAACACTCACACTATGTCTAGAACTAATCCCCCACCACCACTCCAGATGCCATACTTGGCTTCCCTCAACATATCGGATCTGAGCAAACTCACAAATGATCCTATCTTGCATGACCCCACATGGCTTGCAATGCCTACCAAATTACCTTCAGACATCCCCAATTTTGAAGGAAAGACAGGAGACGAACCTCGCAACCATGTCATGACCTTCCACTTATGGTTCTCTTAAAATATCATCATGGATGATTCCATCCGACTAAGGTTATTCCAACACACACTCACTAGCCCATCAGCCAAGTGGTATGTAGACGAAAAATCGGGGTCCCATGCGACTTTCAAATCTTTGGCCAAAGCATTTTTGACCTTCTTTCAATTACCAATCCGCCATGACAATGTTCTTGAACTAATCTCCGATTTTAAACAAACCTCAGCCACACATATCACTGACCACATTCATGAGTGGCATTGACGACGTAGATTATGCAAAGCAGAAACCACCAAATAACAATGCCTTGATTGGTTTCTTAGATCACTTGTCTCTCTCCTCGGTAAAGATGTGGCTTACACCTTCCCCCAATCTAAATAATAAGCCATTAGCAAAGCCCAATAATACGACCTCATCTATTCACAATCAGGATACTTATAAATAGTACTATCTGACCTTCCAAGACCCATACCATTCGGCCAAGACAAACCTGGGATGTCTCACTCAGCGAATGGATTGATTGGTAACACTAGACACCACAATACACAACCCCAACAACCACCTATGTATGGAACACCTCAATATCCGCCGGTATATGGATCACTCCCTTATTATCCTCCTCCCCCTTATCAACAACCATACCCTGTTGCCCTTCCTCCACCCATAAGTGGACCCCCGCCAACACCCATAATTCACCCACCTATCCAACCCAGTTTTGGTACTCCCTCTACCTTAGCTTATACCCTAAGCACTAGTGAAATCACCATGCCTTCCTATGTACCTTACGAATCATTGCCACAACATAATCCATACTTTCCATTTCCTAGCCCTCCACAACCCATGGCTCCACCACAAGGACACCCACATGTTGGGGCCAATTTTGTTCAGCCCTCTCCCATTCAACAATATCAAAATTTTGAACAACTGAATATGGAAAATTTGATGCATCAGTCGAATAATGCCAAAAAGAAAGGAAAAAATTGGAACAATAACAATCCAGGGCAAGGAGGAATTCATCCCCAACAAAACCAGCCTATTGGGGGCAACCAAAATCAAGGGAACCAGAATCCTCAAGGGGGCAATAACAAATGCTAAGGGAAGAATAACAACAATCTCTTAACAAAATTCCCTTGCACCCTTTGTGGCATTTTTGGCCATTATACTCACCATTTCCCCCAAATCATTGACTTTAAATGGATGAAAGACTTTGTGAATGGACCACATCCTCGAGTACCTCCTACCCCTTAGTAGGCCCCACAACAATATGTGTAGCAACCACCCCCAACTATGTTTCAAAAATCCATTCCACACCAAGGGGTAATCAACACCCAACAAGATATGCAACCTACCCTACCACAAATGGGACAATATCCCAATCTGGTCAATCCTGCAGATCGCACTATCCTCCTCACTAGTGAGGAAGAAGTTCTTCTACAAATGCACAGTCGTCAATACAGCGCACCCCCTGAGACTTCTCCCACCACCTCGGAAGCACCCCCAGTCACAACTAGACCCCCTTTGATGATTCCTCGCCCTAATACTGAAACACCCCTTCGTATTCCTTGCATCCCATTGCATAGGAATGTCCATAACCCTTAGGCTAGGGCGGCTCATAATTACAATCTGGTCGATGACTTGGCACAATCTCTTGCCGCCATGTCAATCTTAGAAGTCCTTCAAACTTGTACCACTTAGAGGAAGTCCTTACTTTCTGCCCTGGGGGCAGTCGACCCTGTTGATACCCAACTCATCACATTTGATCTAGATAGTGGAGAACCTCACCTCCCCACTCTCGTTTCTTTTCAAATACCAGTTAAAATCCAGAACATTACAGTTCATTGATGCATCATTGATGAAGGTGCATCCACATGCATCATGTCCAAATCTGTATGGAAGAAACTTGGTTCCCCCAAACTCATACCATATGTCATTACCTTAAGAGATTATGATGAACAATCATCTTCTCCTAAAGGGCTCTTCCAAAATGTCCCTGTCAAACTCAGGGGAAAAACCATTCTTAATGACATTGAGGTTATTGATGCCCTACTCGATTACAACATCTTGTTCGGTCGTAGCTACATGTATGCTATGAAGGAAGTTGCCTCTTTCGTGTTTCGAACCATGATGTTCCTCCATAACGGGAAGATCATTACCATTGATCAGGTTTCACATTATGAGCCTAACCCTTTTGCCAACATTGATAACATCCTCCCTTTAGTCCACACTAATCATGATACTTACCCACTCATCGAAATGGCCCCCATAATTTTCAAAGACCCATCCTTGCTAGGGACATACCATGGAGCACCACTGCTCATCCATCCTTCAGCATAGGTATGTGTCATTTCATCCAAAGGAACTGAAACTAGAGATACCCTTCCTCCCAATGAGGCTTCTCTTACATCTGACGTCCCACCAGTTGCAAAGCTTCTTCCTCAGGAATTCCTTGAAAACCCCCCAGCTTCACCTGTTCCTGATTGCACCTTACCACAAGGTCACATCCCGGTTTGGGAGACAATCCCTCAAGCCCTTACTCAAATCCCTTTCTTTTACCCTCCACCAGGCGTACAAGCTTTCCAAATAGACACAATGCTTACCCTTCCCAATATGGTGTTCGAAATCCCAGTCTGGTATCTACTTCCCCCCGCGATGGGCCCTAAACCATCCCTCCCTCCCCAACCAGAAGGAATCCCAATGCAGATTCTGGTACCTACCCCCACTGCACCACAGACACCCCACCAACAAATGCCCATCTCTACCTAAGCTACGCAATCTAATTCAACTCCCTCTAGCAGCAACACTGCACGTCGCTTCATCAAGTACTACCGCTATCTCCCCTACCACAAGTAGCAAAGGACTACAAACAAAATTCGCATGTGCCATCTATTAAGAATATGGCCATTATACACACCATTGTCCAACGCTACCTCAATTTCGACATACGCTAATGATAGTACGCCAGAGCTTTCAACAAGAACCCACTACATCCACATCATCTCAAACACATCTCACCGACATCCATTATGTCAGGACCTCAGTCAATGAATGTATGATATGCCCTTTCTCTCTCTGTGAATTATTAGATCATTTCACATACCAATGTCCTATGATCATTGAATACAGGCATCACCAAATGGCCCTGATTCAAAATCCTACAACCCCCCCCCAGCAAAATTAGTGATTAACCCTACCCCATCACCAAAGGTTCTTAATATACTTTATCCTAAGCCTGAGGCACTCCCTAATCCTCCATGATTCTTGGATGATTTATACGAGGATTTACCCTCAAATCCCCCCAATTCTCTAGTTCATTTTCAAACGAAAATTTTAAGCCCGACCACCATTTTTAACCCACAGTATCTCGATATTTGGTTTATGTCGAGCGAACCATCACAATCCTCTTGCGTCCCTCCCCTTGCTTCTTTACCACCAAACGAAAACCACATGGTAATAGTCACCGATGTCACTCCTTTAGATCCCCTATAGTCTCGATAGTTCCACTACGACGAAGACATCCTCAAGGAGTTAACCACCCCCGATTGCCCATGGGATGTGCTCCACCACAGAGTGCTCTTTCTTTCACAGGAAGCCTTTGTGCCTCCTAACCAAAACCCCATATACGCATTCAAAACCAAAGATTTTCTCCCATCTGGGCATATAGATTGGTTCAATAACTCTATCCCTTCCCCTGACGCTTTTGAAGAAGGAAATATGGCCAATATTTCCCCTACCATCAAAATCGCTATTTCCATCAAATCTGGAATTATAGAGGAAATCACCATTGGTGCCGCATGATCTCCTAAAGAAATTACCACCTGC
>ML877293.1:0-12518 GCA_009831015.1 Picea engelmannii | reverse complement strand
CGTTATTTTTTTTTGAATAATAAGATTGTTTGGATTGGATTGGATTAAACTTTATTTTTTATTTGGATTTAAGATAAATAAATTCTACTATAAATTTAGTAAGATAAATTGATGTTATAAACTTATCATTAAACATAATAATAACATATGACTACAATACTGTACTTTTTTTGAATAATAAGATTGTTTGGATTGGATAGTTGTACTGTACTTTTTTGAATAATAAAATTGTTTGAACTGGATGGTTATAATGTATTATATTAAAATAAAATAAAATACAAATAATAAAATTGTTTGGATTGGATGATTGTAATGTATTATACTAAAATGAAATAAAATAAAAATAATAAAATTGTTTGGATTGGATGATCATAATGTATTATACTAAAAAAAATAAAACAAAAACAAATATCCATAGTTAAAAACCTCTAATTAATCCTGTATTAGAATGAATCCATAATCAATATAACAGAAATGACCAAGGACCTTGGGCCTTTCTCCAAAGTCCTTATGTATAATAGCTTATGGACAATGTTTCTGGGATTTGCACTTTCATAAATCTAATTAATCTTGTATTAAAATGATTCCATAATCAATATAATATAAATGTCCAAGGACCTTGGGCCTTTCTCCAAAGTCCTTATGTATAGTAGCTTATGGACAATGTTTGTGAGATTTGCATTTTCATAAATAAGTTATATCATATGGTGTTTGACAGAAACCTGCCTAATAATTTTTATATAACTTCCTATTCATCATAAGTATTGTATAAGTTAAATAGCTATATTTTTTTGTTGGATAATTTTTTTTTTTTTTATATATTAAAAATGTTATTCTATGGTTTAGTAAACAAAACCCACATCTTAACAAATTATTCGAACTAAAATTAAAATTAATATAATTTAATTAATTTTAATCACTATAAATTCACACATTAACAATTAATCTCCTATAACTCCTTTAATTAATCTCCTATAACTCTGTAGGAGTAGATATTATCTATGTTTCTGTGTACATATTATCTATCTTTCTGTGTATATTTAAAAGAGTTTCTGTGTATATTTAAAAGAAACAGCAAACTAGACAACTACAGGATAGCTAAGCTTACTCTGGTGATCAAAAAGTTCTACTATCATTGAATATAGGTAATAAGTTTATTGGATCCGTTACTATCTATGTTTGTGTGTGTATCTAAGAAAATGTACATTGCAGAAGTGATAAAAACCTGACTAGATTTCTTTTCACATCTATTAACTGGTGGGAGGGATAAGAAAGATCGAGTTTGAGAGATTTAAAAATCGAGGTGCAAACGTGAAACCTCGATGTTTTTTCATATATGTTGATGTATTTATCATTACATAAATGAGCACACAAACGAAATTTTATAGAGCACCTGGTGTTTCTCGTCTAAAGAAGGAAATCTAGCTTCTCTCGCTAAATATTTAGTGAGACAATTTCCCTGTTTTAAGGTTTCCCCGTTTTAGGGTTTTGCGCAGACAGCAATCTAGATCAGGATAATGATAATTGCAGTAAAGAAATTACTGCCCTGATTAGCTTGCCGAATCTCGAAACACAAACACGAACAAACACAAAATTCCCCAAGCAAAGGCGCGCAGATCTAACTCATAGCCTGTAGTTGGTTTCATCTATTTAAGGCAAGCAAATGCGTTGTAACTTTACAAATCTGAAATCATGTTCTTTAAGCCAGTGAACCGTCTAATACTTCGTTTATTTAACGTTTTCCTACAGATCCATGTGCTTTTCCTATAACGTTGGAAATCATTTGGAGAAACTACAGCTTGAAATGCTATATGAAATGTACAATACATTATTTGCCAGAGCCTGCTGAACGGTCTATGGTAGAACAGATCTTCAAATTCAAAGTATAATAAGATAAGAATATAACGAGACAATATTACAGCCTGCTGAACCATTAATAAGAAAGATTACATGAAACCATTTTTACGTTTTTCATAACGAGAAGAATAATTACATACCGTTCTGTTTGAAGAATCCCAAGGCCCAAAGAGGAATATCTATCATTGACGACTGACTAATTCAATATCCAACAACAATTGCTACACCCAAACGAACAGTGACAGGATTAAATTCCAAGCAAAAATAGCTATTTATGTTTACATATAAGTCTGATAACTATCGGTACAGAGAATGTTTTATTTTCCGTAGTGTTATGTATAGAATGCACCACAGATATTACTTACAATATATACACACACACTCCAAAACTGAAAATTTATGAAAGCATACTGTATATACTACTGCCTGCTATAATTCAAAGATAGGTCCCTCCTGAAAGAAGATCTCTTGTTGCAAAGAGTGTTGAGATGGTAGAAGATCTGGATAATTAATACTCGGGCAGCTGCTGGTAGATGACCTTGGATCCGCATGCTGGGTCCAAGCAGAAGTATCCATGGTGTTGACTGAAGCACTCGCATAATTGCAGGCTTCTCTCTGCTGTTCTACCGAGTCATTATTGTATAATAATATATCATTCAATTCCGTTGGGAATCCATAGCTTCCCAAGTTGTTATTTTCGGTATTGAAGGTAGTATTCATCCAGGCCGGTTCATAGTTTCCTTCCTCAGGGGAGCTAGATGCAGAAAAAACCAGTGAATTATCATTTTGGATTAATGCTGCGGATGGATTTTCTAGTTTTATATGATTCTCCATGTGCCTTGCATACATGAAGGGAGAGGCTGATGTCTCATAGGAAATTTGGCTTGCAGCATCCGAGTTATATTGAATATGAGCGGTGGAATGCTGTATTTCCGAGGCGTTAATGCAGTTGGATGCCTGTATTTGGGAGTTGGTACTCATCATGGTCATGCAGTTGTTTGAACGATGATCAACCATAGTTCCTTCAAACCTCTGGAGCAGCTTCCTGAGACAGGAATTACGGTCAGACACTTCCTGATCAAGGACTTGTTGAGGATTCAGCTGAAATGTGGCTGGCTCTGAACTTGAACTGGATTCCGTAATTGTTGGGCCACAATTTTGCTCAAACAGCTGAGAGATTAATCTAGGGCTGAAATTAGAGTAAGGACCATTCATATTGATACTCATATGGTGATCTAGCCCTCCAGGTTGTTGCTGTAGCCCATAGATGTGTGCGCTTGTATTGGCCTCTGGTGTAGCATAGCTTTGCAAGTCCTTTCTTTCTTGTTTGGCTGCAGCAAGACGACGGGTTTGATGATCCTTGCGTTTCCCGAGCAGTTTCTTTTTCAGTCTTGTGTTCCAGTAGTTTTTGATATCATTATCTGTTCTGCCTGGCAACTGGGCTGCAATGATAGACCACCTGCACAAATGTGAGAAGTCTCAGGTCAGGTCTTATGTTCCAATCAGTAACTATAAAAACATTTGACAGATAAATGAATGGCTATTTATCTTTTATCTGTGAATCTCTTAGGCTGGCTGATTGTAGATTACCTGCTACCAATACTGATATAAAGGTTACAAATGATGTTATCTTCTTCTTCTGAGAATCCTCCGTGCTTTATATTCGGTCTCAAATAGTTTAACCATCTGAGTCTGCAGCTCTTTCCACACCTTTTCAAACCTGTATACAGAGAGAGCAAGGATCAATACAACAAGCGCTGCAAGATACTCATATTCTAAAGGTCAAATGATAGAAATACGTAAAAGGAGAACCAATTTACTGGCCCGGCCTTTGACTGTACCACTAGCGTCGTGCATACTGATAACCTAACTACCAGAATAGAGGATTATAAACACAATACCTAGGCCTGAGAACTGGTTCAAACAATTTAATTACAGAAATGAAATCTCTTGTGAAAAAAGATGAATCCAGTAAGATCCCAACTCCAAACAGTAATATCTAAAACGCCAAACACAATATCTAAAAACCTAAACCCTAATCCCATTCTTCTTGTAGATACAACATAAATTCTAATGACATCATTACAAAACCTAGAATCCTAAGCACGGCGATAAGAGCTCAACCTTGCCCGTATTTCTAAAAACAAAACGTAACATCTTCACAACCAGACAGTTATAATAATCGGATAGGTATGTAAAACTTCCGGGACTTTCATCAGACGGCAGTGGCCTAGAAGAACCCATCTATGGCCTTGGAATAGTAAGCCCTACTGTTAGAAAACTGAAAAGAAGTCAAACATAAAGCCGATCTACTAGATTTCTGGATGAAATATTGATATAGGAAGGACGCCATACCAACTTTCTGGGGTAGAGCGATCCAGTTGCCTCCAGTGCCATACTTGTCTATATATTCCTTTAGTTTGGAGTCCTCTTCGGGAGACCATGGTCCTTTCTTCACATTAGCTTTGTCGCAGCACGGAGCTCTCCCCATCTTTTCAGATTATCCAACTAATCGGCCTTGAAAGGGCTTATGGGTCGGGGGGATAAGTTCAGAGAATTGAAGAAAAGGGCTTTTCAGTAGCGGATCCAGCTACAAACTTAACGTATTGAAAACTCTGAGATCTTATAGGTTTCAACTGCACGGACCTGGGCCTTTCTCAGTACAGGATCGTTGAAAGGATCCCGGCCTGATGACTGTCTTCTCAGCAGAACTTTTCAATACCATCTAGTCAGGCCACTGTGCACAATACGATCAGGTCCCAAATGACCTGAATCCCAAACGAAATAGGATCTGCACGGCCTAAATTCCTTCCACAAAAGATGACTTGGGCATGAGAAATATAGGTAGGTAGCACGAGATCTTCCCTTCTCCCTCTTTTTCTGATGAAACAGATGGACAGAGAGCAGGGATGAATATGAAGAAATGAAAGTTCCATAAAAACATATATAGAGTGACGAAGAAAGTGATGGTGGAGAATGGGCCCTATGAGTTAAGCTTCCCCTTGAAGCCGAGATGGTAATGCTCGGCAGAAGTTTGTGTGTTTTGTGGTTGTCCTTCTCGTTCTGGAATCAATGCCCTTATCATCTACAGACACCTATAACACCTCTTTCCCGATTGCATGGCAGGCACCCTTGGATTTGAATAATATTATATGCATTGTGATAAGAATAGAATAGGGTTTGAAGTAAGTGGGGTGCCTGTGTAAGCCCGTCTGGGTAACAATGGTCGTCAGTCTCATTGACTTGACATCTCCAACGCGTATTTAATTTATTTTAAGGAATAGGAATGTACTCTTTCTTATTCTTTCCGTAGTATTAATTTTTCAAACATTCACTGTCACATCGCTTCTCGCCCAGCCGCCATTAGCCCACCCATAATAAAAAACACAAAACGAAACGGCACCTAATGGCACTAAGGTCAACGCCCTACGAACAACAAAACCCTAGGAGCGGAATTTTCTCTGTTTTCCACACAAACGAGCTGCGGGGAGAAATGGCCAAAGGCTCTATTATTCATTATTTTACGATTAAAAGAAACAAATTGTCTAATCCCGATGATCCACTCTTCCGTTTTCAAACTGTTAGAATAAACCTGAGGTTCCAATTTAGACGTAGCTTCTGTGCTCATGAACCATTCCAGTTACCAAGGACTGGGTTGATTAAAATTAAAATTGTTTTTTTCATAAATATGTAAATTTGTTTTTATTAGTTTTGTTTTAATAAAATATTTATGTTTTTTTAGGTATAGATAGTCAGTGAGGAAGTGTGTTGTTAAGGTATTCTGTAATGATAAAGTCATCCATTATGTTAAGGATTTGTGTGACTCATTCCCCTTATAATAAACTAGGAAACAAAAAAATATTTATAAATTAATTTAATTATATATATATATATATAATTATAATTATTTAAAACAGTTTAATTAGTTAAAGAATTGTCATAAATATTTATGATGTAATAATTGTATTATTTTTAATATTGTTTGGAAAATAAAAATATATATTAATAAATTAAAATGAAATTAAAAAAATTTAAACTTTCACTAAGTGGACTATATTATTAAGACACTCTATTATGTGATAGAGTGTTTGGAGCCTGTTGCTATTAAGGCACTCCATTATGTGATAGAGTGTTTGGAGCATGTTGCTATTAATACACTCCATTATGTGATAGAGTGTTTTAAGCATTATAGTGTGTTAAAAAAATTAAACTATATTAAAAATCAATTTATTTATTTATTTGTAATTAAATTTTTCTTTTTTCAATAAATCAATTTATTTATTTATTTGTAATTTAATTTTTCTCTTTTCAATATTTATAAATGTTTAATAAATCTATATTTTGAAATAGATCTAAATCAATAAATATATTAAAATAATTTTTAATTTTGTTTATTTTAATAATCAACTTAACTTCATACCTATTAGATATTTATAATTTTTTCTAGTAAATCTATATTGAAATAATTTTAAATCAATAATAAATAAATATAGTAAATATATTAAAATAGCTTTTAACCTTGTGTATTTTAATAATCAACTTAACTTCATACCTATTGAAATATTTATAAATTTTTCTAGTAAATTTATATTGAAATAATTTTAAATCAATAATAAATAAATATATTAAAGTAGTTTTTAAACTTGTGTATTTTAATAATCAACTTAACTTCATATCTATTAGATATTTTAATGAGTGAATGTTAAACATTCAAGTTTAAAGTAGTTTTATTTGAGTTAGTGAATCTCATTACTCAAATGTAATGTTATATACTTGTTTTTGAATTGAGGAGTTTTGTTGTTAAATGAGTATCTAGTGGGTGAGGGGAGATTCTTTGATGTAGCTAGTTTAATTTTATTATATAAATTTTTAAATAATCGTGTGTTATTGATTTATGATAGAGGACTAGATTAAAGTAATGGTGGATGTTGAACCTTCAAAGCTAAAAGAAAATGTGAGAGAAAATTTTGATAAATCAATTCTGTTTTAGTGGAAGTTAATCATCATCATCATCATATAACATTAAAGAGTCTCACTACTATTCTATTAAGAATTAAGGGAAACTATCAATAATACATATTATGTTTACATTCTACTTTTGCCTCTATATTTCTCAAAAAAGTCTAATGAGAAATCCAAGAGTTCTTAAAAACTTGTCTTCACAGCATATAAGAACTAATCCAACTTGGGATTTTATTTTCCTGTCCACTTTTATACATTAGATCCATCAAAACATAATCTATACCTAAATACTTGTGATACAAAAAAAACATTATGTGATTAGAACAACTTGTGTATTGTAACTCCTTCAACTAGCTTCTTCATTCTAATGCTTGTTTGGAAAGTTGATTGACAACTGGTTAAAAATTCTGTGGATTACATTAATAAAATAAAATAAAGTAAAAGTTTCATATTCTTCATTTTTTTAAATAAGTTTAATTTTGAGTGATTTATGTTTTTCCCCATAAACAATTTAGAGTTATTTGTGTGTTACCAAAGGTATTTGGCTTCTAGTAATTGATTTTTTTTTTGAGGTTACAAAGCCACAAATAACAATCATTCTTCCCAACCACCCAAACTAAATCCAATTAATTTTCTTTTATCATCTAAAAGACTTAAAACACATTAAAGTAAACCAAATTAATTTAAATAAACCATAGCTAAATAATTTATCATTAAAAAATCTAAATAAAAACAAATCTAAATTACCTATATTAATTTAAATAAATATTTATCTGAAATAAATTTTAAGTTAAAATGAATTTAAAGTAAATCTTTAATTTTTTTATTAATAAATTTGATAATTTAATTGTAATAGTTTTTACTTTAAATTTAAATATAATATTTAAAACCAACTTAAATACAATTGCATTCTTTAAAAAACATTAAATATGATTCCATATTTTTTAAACAAATAATAATCAAAATAATTACACCTTGTTATAAAAAGAAAACAAATGTTCAGAAGCATAGGCATAATTTTATGGTAGTTAAACACTCACAGTGACCAAGAGGTCAGCATCAAAGTCCAGGTATTAATGCATTGATTTGTTGTACTCTCCACACAGCTAAAAGGGTCCAATAATTTTATACTATTTCATGAATGAATTTTCAATCAATTTGATGCTCTTTCACACATATAGGCGATCGAAACAAACATTTGAAAAAAACC
This sequence comes from Picea engelmannii, assembly GCA_009831015.1. Taxonomy (NCBI): domain Eukaryota; kingdom Viridiplantae; phylum Streptophyta; class Pinopsida; order Pinales; family Pinaceae; genus Picea; species Picea engelmannii. Next base: position 4,489 of record ML877293.1, on the reverse strand, counting down.
ATTAAAAAAAAAAAAACATAATTTAACTTCTGTTTCTTCTACGTTCCTCAGAAAGTTCAACTTTTTAATATAGCTTATTATAATTATTATATCTTTGTTCAGGGAAGGATGTCAACATTCCTCCTTTAGCACCAATAATAGAACATATTGATTTAACAATTATAGAATCCTATATAGACTTCTGTATGAATGGAATCAGATATGGTGGTAGCCAGATGAGAGGTGTGGCAATTGGGTGATGAAAGTCAAACATATTACCCTCTTTAAACTTACAAAAGTAAGAATCGGATCTCCAAGTATGACAAATACATGCATGTGATCTCTCGCCCATTTACAGGCTAAGAAGGTTTGTCTTTCTGGATTCTATTATTCTAATACAATAAAAGGTAGACTTGCCCTCTCTGGTTAGAGGTAGAGATGTGGGAAGTTTTCAGCCCAATCTATATTTGATTCGCCTGGACCAGTGCCAATTATTATAAATATTATAAACAATTATTTTAATATCAGAAACATGGTACAGATTATCTGATGCTCTAAGATACCTTAGATCCGTGGATATCAAATTAGTAATAATGTTCCTACCATAATTTTTTGATAATACATTTTCATATTATATTGTGGTTAGTGACAATGGTCAACGACATTGTAAAATTATATATATGTAATGCATTTAGTGAAAATGGTCAATGACATTCTAAATTTCATATATATATATATATATATGCCAGTGAGATTGTATGAATGTTATATATGCATTTAGTGAGATTGTATGAATGAATTATTTTTTATATAATTTTGTATCATTTAGTAATTTGTTAAATATATTTTTAAGTATATATAAATTTTCTATTTAAATTTATATAATATAAATTTTAGTTTTTATATTTTATATAAAAATGAAAAATTAAAATTGAAAATAACATTTCAAATAATTTAAATCATAATATTTATATTTTAAAACCTAATAAGATATCTCATAAAGTATGATTTATTTGAATCATAATATTTGTATTTTAAAAACCAATTTGATAAGGTATCTCATAAAGTGTGATTTATTTGAATTATAATATTTGTATTTTAAAACCTATTTGATAAGATATCTCATAAAGTGTAACTCAAATAGAGATATATAAAGATTAAGTTAGGATGATAAATATGGGTAATGTTTTTTTCTTCACATGGAAGTTCAAAACAATGAATATTAATAGGAAGAAGATAAACAACTTTTTTTAATATATGGCTGTATGTTAATATTAAAATATATACAACTCTATCACAAATAGATTTCTTAAGATTTTCTTCCAAATAAATCAAAATAAAACCCCAAAAAATATTGAGATTTCACTTTTTAAAAAATAATTGATTTTCCCCTAATATTTAATATTTTATAAATATTTTATTTGTTGAAAATAATTAAATGTTAAAACAATTCTCTTTTTCTTAAACTCAAAAAAGTTATTATAAGCATTTTTATATTATTTTGAAATATATAGTTTTAACATTTTTCCAAAATCTATACAAAATAAAAAAATATACAAATTTGAAGCAGTCTTAGTAACATGTAGTCTCTCACAATATAAATGGTTTTAGAATTTGAATTTACAAGGAGGAATGGTGGGGAGAGTCTAGAGATATCTAATGTGTATCTATTGCTTAAATATATATAAATGGAGTGTAGTTAAGTACTATTTTGAAAATTGAATCTTTCATGAATTATTAAAATATTTTATTAACATATGAACTCATATATATACTTGTTGGTGTTGATTAATTGGGTTGGTTGTCATTGATGTCAACCCTTGAAGCAAGTTTGGTAGCAACTTCCATAACTAAGCAAGTTCGGTAGAAACTTTCGTAGCTCCAATAATATGGTTAAGGGATTTAAGTTTGTTTGATGTATAATGGTATGAATGTTAGTATATTTGATGGTAAAACTATTCTAGATGGATAGTACATGTCATGCCATTTCTGGTGATATGTGGAACGCCACATAAATCCTCACCGTTAGAGAGTTATGGTCTTGTGAAGTTGGAGCACCCTCATGAGTTATCTAGAAGGTCAAAGAATTTAAATTACTCTAGAAGCTCCTAGAAGAAGTTGACTAGTCAAGTGCGTGAAACTAGGAGTTAAACATGGGTTAAGTTGTTGCAATAAGAAAATAATTAAAAATCATTTAATTGCAACTAGAAGTGGAGAGTTTACTATTTGTGGTTAAAGTGGTTATAAGTGGACACGTGGTTAGAAGTGGGTTAGCCCTAAAAGAAGGAAATTGGGTTAAGTTGGTTAGAAAATAACCCCTTGGGGAAGCTACATGGAAGTATAAATTAGAGAACAAGGCTCTCCTATTAGAACCTATTGAGCACATTGAATATCTATTATTGTGTAAGGTTTATTGCAGGTACTCATTGATACATCTGAAGTTACGCAAGTCTGAGGTAGCACAAAGGGTTGAGGACGAAAGTTTGGGAATTGCAGAAAATACTGAAAAACCCTAGTTTTGGAGGTGTACGCAGGCTATAGTGGAGAAGGGAATGTACGTACGTGGGATGGAAGTATAAAAGTAAGAACACATGTGGGAAAATCCCTAAAAACTTGAGAAGATAAATATGCCATGTCTCTAGATTCTGAAAGCAATCTCGCATGAAGGTCTACAGTGATCAGGTACAATAGATCTATCTACAGGTTCAAAAGGTATGTCTTATTTCTATGTGTAGTTGGATGTTGTTGTCTACATGAGAAATGGTTATGGGCATTTGAGGATTTTTCCTAGAGAGGTTATTGGCCGCATGGAACTTACTGTATAAGCCATATATACAAAACTACACTGATGGTATAATTAATATCTATCATTGGTACGTCTTGTTTTTTGTTGTTGATAGAAACGGTTATAGATTATAATAATGGGGTGGACTAGCCACAGATCCGATTACAAATGGCCTCGAATTTCTTCTGGCCTGTCTTTCTGAACAATTCTACTTCTATAGCTAGAGACTTGTGAACTGAACTAGTTCCTGTACGTCTTCTAGAAGAACTGGATTAAATTTAATTGCCGAAACTCCAGTCACTGTTTCATCTTAAGTCTCAGCACTGTTTCAGCATATGTCTCAGCACTGTTTCAACATTTGTTACAACAGTGTTTCAGCATATGTTCTAGCACTGTTTCAACATATGTTCTAGCACTGTGTTTCAGCATAAGTTACAACACTGTTTCAGCATATGTTCCAGTACTGTTTCAGCATATGTTCCAACACTGTGTTTCAGCATATGTTATAGCATTGTGTTTCAGCATATGTTCCAGCCCTATTTCAGCAAATGTTCCAGCCCTATTTCAACAAATGTTCCAGCACTGTGTTTCAGCATAAGTTACAACACTGTTTCAGCATATGTTCCAACACTGTTTCAGCATATGTTCCAGCACTGTTTCAGCATATGTTCCAGCACTGGATTTGGTCTTGTCCCTTTCTTTGCAATTTGCATGCTTCCATTTAGGTTGAGGCTGGTTAAGGTAGATCAACCGTGGTTAGTTGTCCGTTTGCACACATGCGTCCTTGTTCCATCTTTGCGCCTCGCGTCTAGCCATTCAAAATTTCAGCTCCAATGTAGACTGCTTGTCCAGTGATACAGATTTGGTCATACTAACCGGTCCCTTTACATCGGTTCTGGATTTCGCGGGGCAGAGACAGGGAATTTCATAATTTCAGCTGCCACAAGGAGAAAAGGAGGTTTGGACAGTATGAAACGAGCTCAAATTGAAGTCAATCAGCTGGAGATTGCATCCATTCTGAGTGGCTCTTCTTTTGATTTGGCAGATACCCTGCACAGCGAGCGAGTTCTGGGATACCACAGTCGTATCCTTCTTAACCAACAACGAGATTTGCTGAGAGCATGCAGGGGGGAAGTGCGTCCCAGCATAGTTCCTTCTTCTCCATCTACTATTCAGAATCTCACCTATTTCTTCAGGATGCTTACCCTGGGCATTTGTCTCCCTGGGGGGCTGTGATTGGAAGCTCTTCCCCATGATAACAGAGTCAAGATGCTCTTCATGTGTTTGTCCTGACGCCTCTGTCCTTATTCTAGCGTTTCCCTGCACAAGACTTCTCTCACCTGCCTCATACCTTCGCGCCTGCACTTTGGATTCCGTCCTGGCAAATTTCAGACTTCTGCAATTTCTGACAGGAGAACTCCGGTCAATTCCTTCTCCCCAGACTCTAAGGGATAGGTTCATAAATTTCAACTCCATTTATGTTGATGACTCCCTTGCCCAGGGAGGTGCCTCTATTCGCTTCATGGTCTTCCAACTAATTAAGATGCTTGAGGACGTGGTAGAACTTCACCTCTTCGAAATATTTCATCTGGACCAGAACCTTCCTATAATAATGATCCAAGCCCACGTTTTTGGGAGCCTTCCTCTGATTGAGAGCATGGATAAAGATTCTAGAGTCCCCTATGACAGCCAAATTCAAAATTGATAACCTTCTGGCCTGAGCCA
>ML877291.1:6600-17930 GCA_009831015.1 Picea engelmannii | reverse complement strand
GGAGCCATGACTGGAGGTCTGAAAAATCGAAGTCGCAAATGGTATCTGCGATCAATCTATCTTTGTCGACCAATGGGATTTTGTCCAGGTCGACAGGAGGCGAGAGAAAAGGATTCTCCTCTCCTTCTGCTTGTCTTGGCTTTGGCGCCATCTTTGCGACAGTACCTGCAATAAACACGATGTTAGTGGGGTCGACTGACTGAGGATGAAGGTGACGGAAAACAATGGAGGCGTAATAGGTAAAAATTCTGGTGCGATGGACGAATAGTGAATGAAAAGAGGGAAAGGTAGTTTTATTTAAAGCTGGAGTTGGTTGGGCGCGGGAGACAGGTTAGCATGATAACGGGTGGATTATCCCGTAATAAATGGACAACGGGCCACTTGGGGGTGAGATGGCAGGTGACGGTGGCCAAAACATACGGACGGGTGACGTGGAAGCTAGGGATTGGAGGTAAAAGTCACAATAAGGGGCCAGTCATGAGTGAAAAGGGAAAAAGACTGATAGCAGGGACTGACGGCAGTGGTGGGATGGGACATAACTTGGGAACAAGTGGAGCAAGTGGCATCAGTGGAAGATGACATCCCTGAGTGATGGAAGTTGTCATATGTCATATGGTGAAAAGACTTCGGGACCAATAGATTTATGCCACCTATAACAAGGGGCCCGCCGGAGGGAATATCCATTCCGGACCCCCCCCCTTTTGATTAAAAGCAGAACATCAGGGGGGGTCCGAAAACCTTTTTAGACCATTGATATGTGCGCCCATTTCCAGGCCGCAAATCTTAGCGTGCTCTTTAATACTCATTCCATTCCCCCCCCCCTCGGTTAAAGGCAAAATGGATGGGGGGGTCCGGAATCGAATCTGGACCGTGGATTCACGCGCTCATTTCTGGACCATCCAGATCTGTGCAACTATTATCAACGATTCCGGACCCCCCCCCCTCCGGTTAAAAGCAGAATGGTCGGGGGGGTCCGGAAAGCTCTTTGCACTGTAGATCTGAGCGTCGTGATTAGAACCGTTGAAATGTGCAGGAAACATAATCTGGGGCGCAGAGAACATATGCGCCGAGGAAAACTTAGGATAAAATCATTTTTACGGGTTTTTCCCAAACTTTTAGAATAATGCCACCAAGGTACTTAGACCAAGTAATCTTTTAAACATTCGAGACATGGTGCAAACATTACATCAAGATGGTTTTATTGAAATGGAACAAATAAAGCGACTAACCTATCTGCTAACCTATCTTTCTATGACAATTAACCCAGATTAAACAGTTGGGTTAAGAAATTACTCTACCTAGGGGCTATCTGACCAGGATTAGACAGTCTGGTCAGATTTATTCACTAATCTAACCTAAGGGCTATCTGACCAGGATTAGATAGTCTAGTCAGATTTATTCACTAACCTATCAACATTAAATTTAAAAAAGGAACTTGGCCATGCTTGAAAGGTATGGCCAAGTTACCATTATTGCATGGGGCTTTTATTTCAATTCTTTTATGCCCTCTTTTCTTTCTTTTTCTTTTTCTTTTTCTTTTTTCTTTTCTTTTTCTTTTTTTCTTTTCTTTTTCTTTTTTCTTTTCTTTTCAAATTATTTGCAGAATGAAAAATCATTTGTCAACAAAAACACTAGATACAAATAATATTCCAGTCACCAGTTGATTCCCATAATTTATGGGGTGATTACACCACCTCAACAAGATCAACACCGTTGGTTTATTGCGGGTTGTGAACTATCACGTCCGCTAATTTCACCTCCGTGCTCCGCAATGATTCCCACCCATCGATCTAATTGAGCGGCTGGTGTTTGGTTTGTTAACTCCAGTGGGTCTTTGATTCGATCTGATGAATGAGATATGTTTTCCTCCCGATGAATGGCTCACATTCATCTCCTCTGTCAGGTTATTAATTCCTATATGGCTCTTGTTACTCAGGGAATTCAGGTAACTTTGACTATCGCGAAGTTTGACATTCCAAGGCATCGAACTCCTGAAACTCTGAAACCATTATGAACTAGCTCCTTTTGGTCTTAGTGCAGGGTTAATAGACCTAGGTCACATGAAAATTCATATGACTCTATGGCTATGAGATCTACTCTTAGTCGAGTTTTGGTTAAGGTCATGGGCATGAGTTCAAGGTCTCTTAGGCTACTGGTTTGAAGGAAATGCCTTCCTAATTCGCAGACCCTTAAATTCTGAAACGAAGTTGGGAAAACTTGTGAGGTTACCGAGACAGTAGAAGTGCCAAGAGGCTTGCTTCGAATTTGGAGTTGTGAGGTAGATTCCTGGGGAAAACACCTTCGAGAGTTAAACTGGAGCATGCAGGAAAAACATAAGCATAAGTTCTCAAGGAAGCCAATGTATACACATAACTTAACCATTTCAATGCAGAAACCATTTATAGATATGTAAATACATGCATGCAACCATTAATTCCCAATTCAATGCATAGAGTATGAAAACACTTATCATAACAAGAAGACGTGATGTGATTGTTGAAAGGGGTGCTCTTTTCCACCCAACCATAGGCTCAGTCACTCCTAACAGATTTACCACTGGGGACCCCCGAGATAGACTACAATGCTTTGAGATTAAATCTTTTCTTCTGACTCAGTGAAATTTAGGGATGAAGGTTACTCTCCTTCTCTAGACACATAAATATATAGGGACGAAGTTTAGTCTCCTTCTCCCAACTCAGTCATAGATAGGGACGAATGTTACTCTCCTTCTCCTGAGTCAGTCTTTATTTCCTGTGACCAGAACACACTCTTTTAATAGTTCTTCCTCTAACCCAAGAGTTCAAACTCTCGTCTCTACACTCTTCATAGATTTTCTCCATGACCCCCACGCCTTCCTTTCTTGCATTTTTCAGCAAGGTTTCGTGTGGCCCAAATTCCCAATCTGTGGTCATGTCTGGAATCCTTATAGATGGGTAGTCTTCCCCATCCCCTCATTAACTCTTGAGGGAGTATTCCCACCTACCAGCCTGACTATAATTCATTCATGAGTCAGAGGATTGTTCTGATCCTGAGAAATTAAATCCAGCAAAGTACTGGTTCGATGGAGGTTAATGCAACCATTCCTGGTCCCCTCCACCATCTCTTTCATAGCATTCATGGTCTCTCTTAGCACATCCCCTTTCCAACAGTCATGCAACACTTATCCATTTTTTATTAAAATAATAGAATTTACATTCATCGACCTTTTATAGAAAGGTCCATCAAATCAAACAGTCACAAATTTGATTTTTCCATAGTTTCTTGGCCAATATAGTTATATTTAAAAACTGGGGGAAACAGGGTGTTACAATTCCCTCCCCCTTAAAGTAACATCGTCCTCGATGTTATGTCTGTCAACATGCTATGTATATACAAAAGTAAACAAAATTGGATATGCTTGTCTCATGGCATCCTCCATTTCCCATGTAGCCTCATCTGGCCAAAGTGTTTCCACTGCACCTTGACCTATAAAATGGTTTGGTTCCTGAGTGAGGTTTCCTTCCTGTCTAGTATGAATTGAGGTTAAGGAATTATCCCTTCGGCTCCACCTGGATCACAAACCAGTCAATTATATGATTAGAATCATGTACATATTTCTTCAATAATGAAACATGGAAAAATTTATGTGCCTTTACTTTGGGAGGAAGTGATGGCCTATAGGCTACAGGTCCCACTCTATCTAAGAGTTCAAAGGGTCCATAATACTAAGGTTCCATCTTGGCACAAGCTCCCATTCTTAGGGAAATCTTCATGGGTCTAACTCTGAGATAGACATGGTCTATTGTCTTGAACTCTATGGGAGTTCTCTTTCAGTCAGCGTAGCTCTTCTGTCTATCTTAAGCAATTTTCAGACTTTGTTTTATTTGAATCACTTGTTGTTCCATTTCTTTCATCATGTCCAGTCTGATTGTAATTCTATCCATTGGATTAATCCAGTTGGTTTGAATCTTGCACTGTCTACCATAGAGGGCTTCAAAAGGGCTCATCTTTAGTGACTCTTCATAACCGTTGTTGTAGGAAAATTCTACCAATGGAAGGTAGTCTTCCCACTTCTTAGGATGATGCATTACATGCATCTTTAACATGTCCTCTAATATTTAGTTTAATCTTTCTGTCTCTCCATTAGTTTGGGGGTGATAGGTTGTTCTAAACAACAATTTAGTCTCAAGACTAGCCATCAAGGATTTCCAAAAGCTTGAAGTGAATTTTGTGTCTCTGTCGGATACAATCTCTCTAGGCATGCCATGAAGTCTGAATATCTCCTTCATGAATATTTTGGAAATATATATTTCCTTGCAAGTCGACTTGACAGGAACGAAATGAGCGAACTTGCTCAATTTTTCCACAAATACCATGATGGCATCATTCTTCTTAGCCGATCTTGGTAATCTGGTGATGAAATCCATGAAAATGGTTTCCCATTTCCATTCTAGAATTTGTAGAGGTTGTAACAACCCTACTGGGTGTTGGTGTTCTGCCTTAACTTGATGGCATTCTAGGCACTTATCTACATAGTCGTCTATGTCCTTTTTCAGTCCATGCCAATAGAATTGTTTCCTAGTGGCCATGATCATTTTTTGATATCCTAGGTGACCATTATATGGTATCTTGTGTAGTTCATCCATTATGAACCTATTCAAGTCGTCACATCTTAGAATATACAATCTATTTATGTAGGTCTGTAGGCCTTCATCGAGCATCTGATAGCCTTCATACTTTAGCCATGTAGGCTCTTGCCTTAGGTATGAGGTCACAGTCTTGAAAAATGCATATGTTTCTTGTGCATTCCTTACTATTCCCTGACATCCATTTCACAGGTGTTTACCGCTGTCAGGTGAATCATTTTCATACTTATGCTAAGGGCACCGACCACCCTATTTTCCTTTCCTTTGATGTGTTTGATTTCAAAATCAAACTCACTAAGGAGAGCCATCCACCTAGCTCTCCTGGAATTGAGTTTTGGTTGATAAAATAGGTGCCTCAACCCACAATGGTCTGTCATAAGAAAAAATCTCCTACCGAGGAGGTAGTGCCTCCACATTTTTAAAGTGTGCACTATAGCAGCCAATTCTAGATCATGGGTCACATAATTTGTTTCATGCTCATTCAATTTTATGGATTCGTAGCAAATTACATGCCCTTCTTTCATAAGGACTCCTCTGAGTCCTTCCTTGCAGGATTTTGTGCACACAAGGTAGTCATTATCAGGGTCTACAATCTTCAGCATGGGCGCATGGGTCAGAAGGTATTTCAATTCCTGAAATCTTTCTTCACACTTTGATGTCCAAGTGAATTTAACCCCCTTTTCTGAAGGGCGGTGATTGGACAACCAATCTTGGAAAATCCTTTTATGAACCTTCTATAATATCCTGCTAAGCCCATAAAGGATCTAATATTAGATACATCCTTGATTCGTACTTGATGGTATCCAGACCTTAAGTCAATATTTGATAAAATGGAAGCACCCCCCAATTGGTCGAACAAGTCATTGATTCTTGGTAAAGGGTAATTGTTCTTTATGTTTGTCTTATTGAGTTGTCTATAATCTATGCACAGTCAGAGCGTGCCATATTTATTTTTCACAAACAAGGCTGGTGCTCCCCATGGAGACACACTGGGCCAGATGTAGCCTTTGTCCATCATTTCCTTTAGTTGTATCTTGAGCTCAACTATCTCGAGTGTACTCATCCTATAGGGTGTCCTAAACACCGGCACTGCTCCTGGTGCAAGTTCTATCGAGAATTCAATGTCTCTTCTCGGAGGTAGACCCGATACCTCTTTTGGAAACATGTCTCTATACTCTCTTAATATGGGGTGGTCCTCTAGGTTCGGTTTGTCATCCTCAATAGATTCCAACACCTCTATTTCATATAGGGAACATCCCTTTCTGCAATACTTTTCCATTTGAAGGGATGATATTCATCTCACTGAGACAGTCTTTTGAATCCCTTGGAGCATTATCTTTCTCCCTTCTTCATTTACACATTTTAAAGTTTTATGGTAACATTCCAACTTAGTTTTATTAGAAACTAACTGGTCCATACCAATCGACAGGTCATAAGATCCTAGGGGAAGTATGTTAAGGGTCGCTTGGGTGGGAAATCCATTCATGATGAATTTGCAAGTTGGTATGACCTCTACTACTTATCTTTTAGTTCCAATGGCTAGTTGTACCAACCATGGCTTAACATGTCTAACTGGATGAATTTTACACTTATCAACAGTCTGAGGGGCCACATAACTCAAATTAAAACCAAGGTCAATTAAAATAAAAACTAGACGGTTGGTAATCATACCTTCCATCTCCACCACTAAAGCTTGGTGGTCGGCTTGTTTATTATCCAAAGCCTCATAAATATGTGGCATGCTCCTAGCCATGTCATTGATTGTGGTAGCTTCTTGGATGTTGTATATTCTCCTACTTTTCTACTATCGGTGTGGGAAATTCCCTCAGCAGATGTTCTTCTCCACAACTCTGACATTTCAAGGGTTCTCTCTTTGGGTTATGAATCTTTCTTGGGGTTGATCCAAAAGGTTTATTTCCACTCCGGGAGAGGAAATTATGTTGATACACACTTCAGGTATGAAGGATCATCCTTGAATCCTTCCTATAGTTCTTAAATCTTGAGGATTTAAACCCCCTCTTCTTGAATCCTGAACTACTCTTCTTCTTGAAGTGTTTCTTAAATTGTTTCCATGAAAATTCATTCTCATGGATTCCTTTCACATTCCTAAGGTCTTCCTGCCAAATGGAATCCTTTCCTTTTAGGTTGAAGATAGATATTCAAGCCTTTGATTTTTCAGAGTAGTCATGGTCTCTAAAGTACTTCTTTAAACTAAGCATCGAAGCTTCTCCTTCTTTCCCTTTCTTAACTTCTCCATCGAAATAGGGTGGTTTGGATTTCTTGAACTTCTTCAAGATCACGACCTTTGGAATGATTATGTTTTTCCTTTCCTTTGAGAATATGAGCTAGCTTTGCCAGTAGAGGATCCCTCAGAGTTGCTAGTTTCCTTTCCAAAGGACTCTCCCGATGAGTGCCCCTTGTCTCCAGATTGGACCTTCCTCAAGGTACTCCTCCTAGTGTGGCCACTTATGGGACTATGTTTTCGTATCTCAGGTGGACTTTGATTTCTCTTTGTATGTCTTCAGTCCAAATGACTTGTTGCAGGTCCATTCTGCAGTTGCCTCTGTATATCGGATAAGCTTTGCAGCAAGACTGCAATGATTTTCATTTGTTTCTCTTTCTCCTTTATCAATCTCTCATTGTCATCCTTGCAAATTTGTAATTCGGTCATAAGGCTCCTTACAATTTTAGCTAGATCTGGAAGGGTTTCCACCACCCTCCTCTCGCCATATTCTTTGTCTCTATTGTGGGATCCATCCCCCACTTCATGGTGTATCGCCATCCTTTATGCTTGTGGTTTTCCTGTGATTCACTGACAGATGGAGTGCTAACAAAATACTTACTGTTAGCTAACATTCTAGTAGTTCATGAGCAACACATAGTTCATTTTTTTTCCTTAAATACACGCACACAGTAGAAATTTTTCATTCTTTTCTTTAGGAATAGTTTAACCAGATTCTTTAGAAAAGAGGTAAGGTAGGGGCGTCACCATTAATATTTACATTAAACATGAATTTTACAGTGACTCACCCATGAGCCCAAGCAGGCCAAGTCTTGTAACCATGATCTGATACCAATTTGTAACACACCCATGGTGAGGTGTAAAAATTTTGTTCTTCTTAAGAGAATCAAAACCCTCATTCGGGATCTCTATTCCATTCTTCTCTTCCAGATCTTTTCATCCATGGTCTCCATGCTCCGAACCGAGCTCAGAACTAGAAGATATCCTCTCCCAAGTTCTTCGGGTCCTTCCATCCCTCTATACTTGCATATGATCGTGGGCTATGACTAGATGCCAAGACAACAAGCGCCAAAAAAACCACCACACGAATCCTCCAGAGCGGCAAATATTCGGAGTTCACAATCCAATGTCGTGTGTCCTCAGGGATTTTCGACGGCCCAGATTCACTTCGGGACTTCAGTGTTTGGGAGTTTCGAACTCTCCAAATTCTTTTCTACCTGAAGTACTCTGTACCCATAGTTATAGATCGAGTGCCACACGTCCCTTGTGATCGATGGTTGTGATATATTTTGGGACTTTGGCATTCGGGATTTTCAAACATTCCAACTCCTTTTTCTACCAAAGTACTTTGTACCTAGAGTTACAGATTAAGCTCCACGTCCCCCTTCGTGATCGACGATTGTAATCCACTTCAGGACTTCGATGTTTGGGAGTTTCAAACACTCCAATGCATTTTTCCTCCAAAGTACTCTATACCCAGATTTATAGATTGAGTTCCACACATCCCTTCATGATCGACGCCTGTGATCCACTTCCAGACTTCGGTGTTCGGGAGTTTCAAACACTCCAATGCCTTTTTCCTTTGAAGTACTTTGTACCCAAAATTACAGATAGAGCTCCATGCATCCATTCGTGATCGATGGTTGTGATCCACTTTGGGACTTTGATGATCGGGAGTTTCAAACAATCCAACACCTTTTTTCCTCTGAAGTACTCTATACCCGAAGTTGCAGATCGAGTTCCATATGTCCCTTCATGATCGACTATTGTGATCCACTTCGGGACTTCGGCATTCAGGAGTTTCGAACACTCCAACGAATTTTTCCTCCAAAGTACTTTGTACCCAGAGTTACAAATCAAGCGCCACATGTCCCTCATGATAAATGACTATGATCTACTTCGGGACTTTGGAATTTGGGAGTTTTGAACACTCTAATGCCTCTTTCCTCCGAGGTACTCTATACCCAGAGTTACATATCAAGCACCACATGTCCCCTTCCAATGGATGGTTCCGATGGACTTCAACACTTCATAAATTCACTCCGCGTGTCCCTCTGGAGTACTCTTCTCCAGAGTTAGTGATCTACTACCACATTCCTTCCTATGCCAACGGCTAGGATCTACTCTGGCACTTCGGGGATTTTTCGAAGCACCCCAAATCCTCCAGAGTCCCAAAATCCCAGTCATTTCACCAACCATGTGGGTGAGGTATGCATGTGCCAGGGGTTAACACATAGTTGGGTCAGGGATGATACGTTCCCTCATCTGGTATGACTCGTATCATGTTCAAAAGGGATACAGGGTAAGTGATGCGCATGAATCCAAGTGGTGCGTGGCTCATCAAGATTAAATCCACGTCACCATGGATGGCATCACTACACCTCGTCAATCTGGTATAATCATATTTCAACCTCCCCCAGGTTTTCACGATCATGATCCAACCAATACTGATTTGTTCACAGATCACCAATTCACTGTGATTGCAGGGCCCCAACATGCTTGCTCTTTATCGAAGAGGTCAAATTCTACAATCTAAAAAGTGCTCACCTAACTCGGTCTAATCGTGGTCATTGATCCTCCACCCAGACGAGATCAACGATGTTGGTTGATTGCAATTCGTGAACTAGAATGTCCGCTAATTCCACCTTCGCACTCTGCAATGATTCCCAACCATTGATATTTGTTCACGGATCGACGGTTCACATTGATTACGGGGTACAATCTCCGCAATCTGGGAAGTGCTCTCCCAACTCTATCTAATCGTGGTCGTTGATCTTCCACCTCAACAAGATCAATGACGTTGGTTGATTATGGGCCGTGAACTAGAATGTTCGCTAATTTCACCTTTGCGCTCCGCAATGATTCCCAACCATCGATCTAATTGAGCGGTTGATGTTTGGTTTGTTAACTCCAGTGGGTCTTTGAGCTGATCTGATGACTGAGATAAGTTTTCCTCTTGATGAATGACTCGTATTCATCTCCTCTATCAGGTTCTTAATTCATCTATAGCTCTTGTTATTCAGGGAATTCGAGTAACTTTGACTATCGTGAAGTTTGACATCCTAGGGCGTCAAACTCCCGAAACTCCAAAACCATTATGATCTAGCTCCTTTCGGGCTTAGTGTAGGGTTCCTATACCCAGGTCACATGGACCTTCAGATGACTCTCAAGCTATGAGATCTACTCTTAGCCAGTTTTGGTTAAGGCTGTGGGTGTGATTTCAAGGTCTCTCGGGCTACTAGTTTGAAGGAAACGCCTTTCTAATTCGCAGAACCTTAAATTATGAAACATGGCGGAGTAAACTCGTGAGGTTATCGATACGGTAGCAATGCCAAGAGTATTTTTCCTACTCTAGATATGTGAGGTATCTCCTTGGGGAAAACACCTTCGAGAGTTAAACTGGAGTATACGGGAAAAACAGAAGCATAAGTTCTCAAGGAAGCCAACGTATACACATAATTTAACCATTTCAATGCAGAAACCATTTACAGATATGTAAATACATGCATGCAACCATTAATTCCCAATTCAATGCATAGAGTATGAAAACACTTATCAAAACTAGAAGACAATATGTGATTGTTGAAAGGGGTTCTCATTTCCACCCAACCATAGGCTCATTCACTCCTAATGGATTTACCACTGGCCACCCCTGAGCTAGACCACAATGCTTTGAGATTGAATATTTTCTTCCGACTCGGCAAAAGTTAGGGACGAAGGTTACTCTCCTTCTCCCGACACAGAAATATATAGGGATGAAGGTTACTCTCCTTCTCCCAACTCATTCATAGATAGGGACAAAGGTTACTCTCATTCCAATACTACATATTGAAAATTTTGCAACGACACTTGCGACGAAATTACTCTTTCGTCACAACATGCAAGAGAAAAAGTTCAAGTTTTTTAAATCCACCCCGTATTCGTCGCAATATCAATGCAAGTAGTTTGACCAAATTAATATGGTCAATGTTTGTCGCAAGAGCAACAACTATACTTTATCCGTCGCAAGAGAGACGTATGACTTAACCTTAAAATTGACCATTAAAAATGACCTAAAATAAATAGGTAAAAAAATAAATATTTTTAGGTCACTGTCATCGCAATTGCGATGATAGTGACCTAAAATTGCACTATAAATATTCGACGATTTAAAGATGTTGTGACAATCTTGCTATAACAATGAAGGTTCCGAATGGGTATTTTTGTGCGGAAGAATGTCGCAGAATGTTATTAGAGGTGGGGAAAAAAGTAAAGCGGGTGAAAAGGGTGATGGTAGATGTTATTGCCCTTGTAAAAAATGTTTCCTCAGACATCCCGTAATAATTTTAATAGCAACAAACACAAAACATTGTAGGAAATATGGTCACATTGATGGCGGATCGAATGAATATTGTCTCGTGTTAATTAGATATATATTCATTATCTTTTTTTATTTTGTCAATTTTATATAAAATTATATATAT
>WSFP011469447.1:0-17930 GCA_009831015.1 Picea engelmannii | reverse complement strand
AACCAAGAGTGACTTCAGCAACTTAGGGTTAGTAGGTTAGGGTTAGTGCAGTTAGGGTTTTAAATTCAATTTTTGAGAATGTTTGGATCAAAGTCTTACTTCAAAGCTGGAGGTATTGGGATCAGTGCCTTAGGGTAGAATGGAGTCAATAAGTGGAGGACGCACAGGTTGAAGGAGATGAGATTTCAAAGGACTAGAGGGAAATGTTTAAAGGTGTTGCTAAAGGAGGGCCTTAAAGATAGAACCCTAGGGGAGAGAATCTAACTCCAATGTTGCAAAAATAAGGCCTCGTTCTCTCTCCTCCTTCCCGCCAAATGTCTAGCTCAGATGAAGCACAAAATCAAGACAAGAAGGCTTAATGAGGGAGAGTGTTTCTAAAGAAAGGCTCTTTCATCAAACCCTAAAGGAAAAATGGTAAGTGTAGATAAAATAGGCCTGGGACGTCTTCCTCCTCTTGGATTCTAAAAGGTATGGCTAGCATAGGGGAAAGAGAAACAAGAAGTGTAGCTACGGCTAGGCTCTCTTCCTCTCTTTCAATGGATGAACGTTTCTCTATCAGGGGACATGAGACAAGGACCTACTTGTGTGCTTGTCACCTAGGGTTTTGATTCAACAAATTTATAAGCAATATGAAAGAAATTTAAACTACAACCATTCAATAAGAAGTTTTGCAGAAGAAACACTTACAATTCATGAAGAAATAACCATGAAAACCCTAGTTGTAACACCTTCCTTCAAGAGAAATAACATAAATGCCAAAAAATCTCCTCCTTCAACAAGTGTGCATCACTTAGTTTAGCCAAAAACCCCAATAGGGCGCTAAAATAAGACCTCACTATGAGTGAGTGAATTTGTCATATTAAAATGAGAGTCCAAACCCTCAATATATAGTGTATCAATGACCTAATTTTACCTTTTAGGTCATAAAAAGGCCGACTAGGCCATAATGTCAAAATCATACTATTTTAAATTAAATTCTAAGTAAAATCCCTAATCAAGCAAAAGATGAGACGTCAATCCCCTCTGAGGGAGAAGTTAGCCCTTTCTAGGGCGAGTGCAGCATCCAAAAGCCAAACGTTAGCCCTCCTTGGGATCTTCCAAACTGCCACATGTGTCAACCACCCTGTCCATCTTCCATATGCTCATGATGATGTCATAAGCCTCTTGGTGACATCCTGGGTCATCTGGAGCCAACGTTCCACTACAAGTGGGTCAATCCCCCTAGGTCCAGCTCAGCCAAAGTGACCTTGATGGAACGCCCTCTTATTCTCTGGTGCAAAGGCACTGATCCATCTCCATCCTATCTCTACCCCCTAGTGGGGTCTCAACATCCATCTGGTGGGCTCTTCAGCCCCATGGAGGTTCGAACTGGTCATATCACCATGTGTATTGGTCCAAATGGTATTTTTGCATCATGCATGGTCCTGCACATCAAAATCTATGCCCTCCATGTGCTCATCAATCACATGGATCATAGCAATGTCAATCACATCTCATCATCAATATTATTAAACATATGCATAAAACCCCTAATACATCATCAATATCTCTAAGACATTACAAAAACCTACAATACAATATTGGAGAAAAGGCCAAGGCGTCCTATTGGGCTAGTGTCCAAAAGAAAAGGAAAGTTTCCAGGAATATCTCATCCAAGCCATGTAAGTGAGGTGATGTGGCTAGGGTATGTCCAAACATGTGGGTGCAGTGAGGACTAAAGATGCATAAATGTTACCTGTGGGTACCTTTGTAGAAGGCGAGTTGTACCTATCATGGATGCATTTTTCCCAAGCCCATTCTTGCCTTTATTCTTTTATTTTATTCTCTTCTTCTTTTTCTTTTCAATCAAGAACTAACCAGGGGACACTACCTTGGCATGGTGACCAGAGCTAACAACATTACCCACAAGTACTTTCACAGAGATGGGAAGGTTGTCTCGTGATGAGACCCCCTTTCCCTTGGCCATGCAACCAAAGGTCATTTCCCTAGCATGGTAACCAGATGATGGAAATTTCATACTATTAGGTACCCATGGACCTAATAGGTTGGCTCATGATGAGACCCCCTATCCTCTAACTAGGTATTGTTTTGTTATTTTCCGGGTCCCTCTTGTTTCTTGCTGAGAGGCCTTTTACTGCCTTCTCGGGGATCCCTTGGCGAAGCATCTCAAGGTTTTATTTCTAGGCTTCTGTCTTTTACTAGCTGTTTTTACCTTCTGGACCTTTAGCCCCTTCTTCCCATGAGATAAGATGAAACCCTGCAAATAGGTCAACCCAATGCCCGGACAAGGGGAATGGGATAAATAAGAGGGAGATAAGATGAAACAATGGTGCTATGATGGGAGCAGACGATGGCTTTTCAAAAATTCCCCAATGGAAAACCAAAACCTATGGGAACAGGCTTGCTAGGGCACCCTATCAATCCCCCCAAGCATGGTCAAGTGGGAAAATGTAATATGAAAGCAGTTGTTAGAGATAAAAGGAATCATATGCATATATTTAAAGGTTTTAATGATCAAAAGTGACACATAACATGATACCTGGACCAATTACCTCATGGAGCAAGAACCTCTTCTGATACAAGACCAAGCCGATGGTGATGGATGTTGTTGTTGCTGACAAGACAAAGATTATGGAAGAAGAAAAGGATGGGCCCTCCAGGGCCATGCTCAGGTCAATCCTTCTCTCAATAATCCATGTCTAGGACCTGTGGGCCTTGAGACATAATCTCCTAATTATCCCTAAAAATCAGGGATACCAAGTATCATAGCAGGTTGCCTTCAGAATAGTTTAACCACTAGAAGGAAAATCCTGAGCAGAGATGGATGACCATGAGCACATTTCAAATGGAATTCAAAGATTTGATGGAAGAAATTATGCATACTAGAGTGATAGAGTGAAAACTTACCTAATATCTTTGGGAGTAGACATTTGGTACTCAGCTGTAAATGGCTATGTAATCCCAAATAATGCTCCAACCGATCCAAATGAGAAGAAGCTTATGAGTTGTAATTCAAAATCCAGACATGTTATTCTAGGAGCATTGGCACCAACCATTGCTAGCAAAGTGATGGGATGAAACACTGCTAAAGAGGTATGGGACAAACTTAAGATTATCTATGAAGGTGATCCAAAAGTTAAGCAGGTCAAGCTTCAATGACATAGAGAAGAATTTGAAAATTTGAAGATGAATGAAAAGAAAGATATTGCAACCTATTTTCTTAGAGTTGATGAAGTTGTTAATGCTATTAGAGGATTATGTGAAGAGCTCGATGAATCCTTGGTTGTACAAAAAGTGTTGAGATCACTTCTCTTGAATTATGATGCTAAGGTCTCCTCCATTGAAGAAACTAGGGACTTGACCAAAATGACAATGGATGAGTTAAATGGGTCTCTTATAGCATATGAAATGAGAACAGGTACAGAAAGTGAGCAGCCAAACAATGAAGCAACGTTTAAAGCCATAAAGAAGACAAAAGACAAGGATAACGACCTTGATGAAGAAATAGAAAATTTTGTAAGAAGGTTCTAGAAGGGAAGTGGAAGATACAAAGGTAAGTCTCCTCTCAAATGATTTAATTGTTTTGGAATAGGACATATTGTTGAAAATTGCTACTATAAAAATAGAAGTCTCAACAATAAAAAGAGTTTCTACTCTGAGGATGATGACATCACCTCAAATGAGAGTGATGAAGAAGATAATGATGGAGGAGAAGTGCTCTTCATAACCCAAGAAACCTAGGATGATGATCACAAGAGTTCTAAAGAAGAAGAAACCAACCTTGATTCGTTTTGGGGATACAAAGACAATGCAGAGAGTGAACAAGAAGATGAAAATATTGAAAAGTTGAAGCATGTTGAAACTAAAAATAGCAATCTTAGAAACACAAAGATAATACTAAAAGGTGAATTGAGTAGTTGTGAAGAAGATAATTACAAACTTGAAAATACCATTGATATCTTGAAGGAACAATTAGAATATTATGAGAAATTGAAAGAAGAATTGGATCACACAAAAGGGGAGCTACTATTGACAATAGAGAAGTTGAAGAAGTTCGAAAAAAGCACTAAAAAATTAGATGAGATCCTTAACAGTCAAAGATCTCCAAATGACAAGACAAAACTAGGATACAATGATAGTTTGAAGACAAAAAAACAAGAGAAGGAAGATGAAAATGAGGAAACCAACACTCCAGAAGAAGTTGAACAACAAGATAGAAGACTACAATTTAGAAGGAATGAGACATCAAGAAGGTCCTCTCCCATCAGGTATGAAAGAAATCAATATGAAGGAAACTACAAAAGAATAGATCATGAACCCAGATCGACCAAACCACAAAGAAGATCACTTACTCCCAAGTATAAAAATTTCTTTCTTGGACATTATTATACTTGTGGAAATTTTGGACACAAGGTAATCAATTGTAGAATCAATGAAAGGAATAACTACTCAAGCTATATGAATGGTGAAAATAGTAGATATGGAAATGTTCGTAGACCTATCAACAAAAATTATAATCCATTTGACCCATTAATGGATCAAAATATTGTATGTTACAAGTGCAATAATCTTGGTCACAAAGCATGAGATTGCAGAAAGATGAAGGAAGATAATCATATGCCAAATGTCTGTATACCAACTACATCATGGAAAAGAAAAGAAATTCCACACAATGAAAACTGTTGAATATCATTGGTCGCTAAAGAATGAAAAGAAGAAGATGAATGGTTCATAGACAGTGGGTGCTCATCTCATATGACCAGAGATCAAAGCAAATTTTCCAACTTAAAGAAAAAGGGTGGAAATGTTGCACTTGGAGATGACTCATCTACCAAAATACTTGGAAAAGGAACTGTAAAGATTGGAAGTGAAAATGTAAAAGTAGGAAAAGTCCTATTGGTTGAATATCTGAATCATAATATCCACAGTGTCAGCAAAATATGTGATCAAGGATACACTCTTACATTTGACTCCCAAAAATGTAAAATAAAAGAAAATAACTCAGGAAGATTGGTTGCAACTTCAACAAGAAGATCGAACAACATATACATCCTATACATGAAGCAGAGAGAGAAGACATAAGACACAGAAAAGGATTCCAAGGAAGAAAAAGTCCCAAATACCAAAAATAAGGATGAAGTATTATTGAGTTCCACATGTTCAGGGGGAGAAGCCCCAAAGAAGAAGGTCACCTTATTCCATTGAACTCAGGGGGAGAAACCCAAACCTTTTCCATTGATGTCAAAGGGGGAGACAAATTGGGAACATGATGATAGGGGGAGAATGAGTGTTTCCATCAGTGACAAAGGGGGAGATTGTTGGAAGATTGGTTGATGTCATTGATGTCAACCCTAGTCATTGGTTTTGGACCGCAATATTGATGAAGGTATTTGGACATGAAGGAAATTGCACATGTAGATACAACACCCATGGATGGATAGTATACATCATGTTGTTTTCGGTGGTAGGTGTCACGTCACGTGGATCCTCATGGTTGAGGAGAAATGAATTTTTGAAGATGACAAAGTGAATTGAAGAAGGACGTACAAGTCGACCCTAAGATAATTAAAGAAAAGAATTACAAAATAAGAAAGTGCCAGGTCGACCCTAATGTTAAAAGGAAGTGACATAAAGGGTATAAATACACATCATTCTACATTCATTTTAAACACACACAAGTCGAATTTCAAAGGAAATATGAAGTAAAGAAGGCTGAATTTCAAGGGAGGATGAAGTCTTTTGGTGATGTGTTCTAAGGTATGTTATTTACAGGTCATATTAGCATTTTCGCTATAACCGTTCTTCTAGAAATATTCATATGGTGAAATTAGTATGGTATTGAGAAGACATGTTTAGGTACCTATGGAAAAAATTTCAACTCTTTATTCACTATGATTTTGGAGATACACTCTATGGAAGATAGGGTTTTTGACTAGTCCTGAAGCTAGTCAATAACATGTGTTCTAAGTAAAACAGTCATAACTTCTTCATAGAGAATCCAAATGAAGTGCAAACAATTGAATTGTAAATAGTACGGGCAGTAGTTTCTTTTGTGCGAATTTCAGAATATGATGTTAAATATTGAGCACGGGGCATTCGATACAAGCTTGCTCTCCTCAATAAACTAGAATTGAATAAGGTCTACCATTTTCTCTATAACTCCTTTTTGGGGAGGATTCAAGGAGTGAAAATTGGAGGAGTTTTAGAGAATACATTGTGTTATATTATCTAGAGGATCGCAGTATTCTAAGAAGTGAAGAATTGTAGAAGTTGAAGAAGTCTCAGGAAGTATTATCAAGTTCTATGTGATGGTTGGTTGATGGTGATGATTTAATGTAAAATTTTATTATCTCTCATATATTTTTGGGTGGAAGGAAGGGGCAAGGATGGAGAGGTCAACCCTCTCTTGATATTGGAGGATTGCATCTTCCTTTTGGATGTTTATCCCTCCCTTTATATTTTGAATTTGTAGCTACCTTTGGAAGTCATTACTTCCATTGAAAAATAACTATTGGTCATTTCTCATACATTGTGCATGGCGCATTGTGGTGTATTGGTGTAACTCTTCTACTATTGTTCATTGCTCATTGGATATAATTGAATATATAATCTGGTTGAAGTATAAGTTGATTTTTTTTTTTAAATTGTACTTGATACTGATTCACCCCCCTCTCAATATCAACAATTGTTTCTCTCAATGATCTACCTTTCAGTGGTTAAACTGATTCTTGAAGACACTTTCTATGATACCAATTGTTGGATTACTAAGAGGGGGGGTGAATCAATAATAGAGAAATTCAATCTTTTTTAACCACAATATGCAAGTGTTATATCAATGTAGCATTATCATTCAATAGTTGCAGAGTCAATAAACAATGAAAAAATGAACAATCATACACATACACAGTATACCAATGTTTTACATGGAAACCCAAAGTGAGAGAAAACCACATAATTCTTTTTATTATATGTATTTATGAATTACATTCATTGGAAGCACCAACTTCCCTTGTTTTCCAGTTGTAACTGGAAGGATCCTCTAACCACCTACTTTCGTAGGCTAGAACCTTAGGCAAGCTCCAACTCCCCAATTCTCTGGTTACAACGAGAAGGAGGCTACAACCCCCTATGTTCTCTAGCTACAACTGGAAGGTTTCTACAACCACCTGTCCTTTCTCCATCCAACCGCCCTGCCGTATAAGTAGAATGATGAACCACTGTCACACTATCACTGTGAGATATACTGTTGTAAACCTGTACCAATCAACCTGCACCAAACAACCTATACCAATAACCTGAACCATGCATCAACTTGTACCTCAACCTGTACCTCAACCTGTAATCAACATGTACCAAAAACAAGTGCATCAACCATGCACCAACCATGCACCAACCAATTGTAACATCCCGCTCTTGCACACACTGAGAAAACTTATTATTTGAGGACACTTGCTCCCAAGTTATCTAGATTATTATACTATTAAACATTTGATTTGGATTATGAGGCGTTATGGGTTGATGAAATGTTGTTTTGCTGCATTGACATAGACAGGTGATATTGACTCGGTTTTACTAACTGTGTAGGATTTTGGACCTCGAGGATGCAGAGGCATTGATGGAACCCCTTGGACTTCAGATCAAGTTGGGGAGTGAACTATTGGGGTTTGATTGTTTTATATGTGATATTAATGCATATGACTAGATGATATGATTATGGATATATTTCTAACATGATTCGTTGATGATGCAGGTTGACGATAGCTTGTCGACTAGATTCACATGTGGAGTAGAGGACTCACGTAGGACTACCAGAGATGTTGAGGGAGAGGTGTGGACAACAACCCTTCCACAGCCTACTAGCACTCTCGTCATGGCTCGAACTATAGGTTAATGGTTACCTAGTTCGAGAGGACCTATGATGCCGTGAGGGAAAACTGCAACAGTCCCTCACGATGATTCTAAGGGGTGCGCAATAAGGCATGGGCCTTATTCCTTAGAGACCCTTAGTCTCCAACAAGATCACCTGGCAGAGTATTGACTCCAGGGGTTTTTGATGTCTACCAAGTCAGTCAAAATGAGAGTGGCACCCTTGGAGCATGTGGTGCGCCCTGAAGGGCACGTCGTGAAATAAAAATGGAAGGAGGCGAGTGGAACCCTTGGAACACCTAGTGCGTCCTGAAGGGAATGTCACATTGTTATTTAATAATTGGACAAACCTAGATGGATTTAGGATGAATAACGTGTTAAGGAATATTTAAACCTTTTCCCCTAATAAAATGTCGCCCAACCTAGGAAAATAAAGTGTAGATCTAAATTATACTTGTGATAATTTTTTTATCTATTTATTAATATATATATAAAATAAATAATAATGATTAATCTTGTGACAAGAAGGGGGTAAGCAATTAAATTGATTGATAAAAATCTTTTGGGATAAACTTAAAAAAAAGGGGAAATAATTGTTTTACTATATTATGCTTATTAAAAGTTTATTCATTAAAAAGAAAAAGGGAAAAGGGTAAGTTTCTGCACATGCCTTTTTGAGCTTAAATAAAAATGGGAAAGAGGTAAATCTAAAATAATTAGGAAACTAGGAAAAAGCAGGAAACATAAAAGAAAGGGGAAACAGAAGGGAAAAAACAGATAGTCTAACTTAGTAAGGTATCTAGCATTTAAGAATTTTCTAATTTAAACTCAACTAGTAAATTAATAAGGGGGGAAGTCATTAAAACTTGTAAGGGGATATGGGGACACCCAGGAGCGATTCTAGGAGTGCCTTTAGGTGAGTGAGGGAAATAGGGGGTATTTAATTAATTAATGAAATTAGTTTATGGAGGAATGAAGGGGATGGGTAACACTTGTACGGGGAGAATTTTTATGAATTAAATTATTAAACATTAAATAAAATGGGATTTTGGGAAAGTAAGGGACTTTGAAACTCTATATAATGGAGGGAGGAGAATGATGATGGATCTATGTTGTCATGCATAACATTACGCTGCAGAAATTTATACTTGACTGACTTAGCTTGTGGGAGTTGGGATACCCATCTCGGTGAGGAGTGGTAGCTCGACCTTGCGAGGAGAGCTGGGAGCTAGATGATCCTCTGGTTAGTGTGTGTGGCCCCTTTGCAACTCAGGGGGCTAAGGGGGAAGAAGAGTACGCCTAGCATTGGTTGGGAGGTACCAGTGAAGTCTCTTTGGTCGGAAAGTGGGAGTTGCACAGAGTGCGCGGGACATCAACTCAGAGTGGGCAATTGGGAAATGGTACACTTCCTTTATTTCTATGTGGTAGATTGTTAGTATGATTTATGATTTCAGTTATGTATGCTTAATCAGGTAGAGAATATGATAGTCTTAGCTTTCTATTCGATGACCAAAATTTCCCCATAGCCTTAGCTTGATGTTTATTGATTTCCCATGGCCTTCGATCCCTACATATCTTGATCGTCCTAAGGTTTTTTTATTGTGATGATTGCAGTTTATTTTTTCCTTCATCCCTAGCTCATCAGTCTGTGTATGAGAAGTTGGCCAGGAGCCTGATCTACAGTCATCACTTCGGCGTTAATAGACCTATGGATCTAAACGTCGTGCTTTTCTATGCATGGATGATGAGCGACAGATGTTCCTGCCCAGCCATCTAGCCCTGTTGATTGTTCCAGATAGTGTATTGACTTGCGCCTTGATGCGATTAATTAACCCTGCAATTTATTGATTGATGGCAAAGTTTTTTTTTTACTCTGCATCCCCTAAATTTTAATTCTATGTTTTCAATACATCCCTGACAATGCAAGTTTGCGTTGATACCTTTCCTGGCGTTTTCACGGGGTGGTTTTTGTTCTTTCGGTCTGTCATTTGACTCTATGATTCAGTCGCTGCCTTGTCTGGGTTTTTTTATTTTATGCCAGTGTGACCACGAATTTGGGTAGCATTCAGTGTGTAGGGGAGGTGTTGGGTTCTGACTGATTTATGGTTAGCGTTTGTTTATTTTTAGCATGCTCCACCTCGAAATTTAATAGACCCTCAATGTCGATTTTTTTAACTATAATAATATCGAATAGCTCTACTTCCAATGGAAGTTACAACAGGATATTATCAGTGCATATCGATTCATTGATTGGAATTTCAAGATGGCTCAATCGTGACTGGTTACCTCTGAGATTCAATTTAATTTAGAAAGCCTTGATTGTATTTTTTGATGGATTATTTAATACACCTTTCCTACTAATTTACACGTTGTGCGAACTGCAAATTCATATTCATTTTTAGTGTATTTGATACCCTTGTGTGTCGCGTTTGATGTCTTTTGTCCACCATTTTCGTGCTTCCTTGTCCAGCAAAAATGTGGCTAAAGGCTTCGTTTTCATAGAACTCTTTGTTGTCCTTTATCCTGGCACGGAATTAAGCACAAAACATGTCTATTTCGGGCATCTTTGATGTCCATGGATGAGGCATTCCCCTGAGCCTTGAGTTCAAAATGTACAAGAGTGGTTCACATCTTCACATCATTCGTTTGAACAAATCTACATAACACAATACATAACATAATGGTGAGTCCACTGCACTTCTACCTGACTACTATATGCATCACTCGTCTCTGTAATTTTCTTTGTGCAACAATGTAACCAAGGAGTCAACAACCCTCAACACGACAAGGTGAAAATCAAAAGCAGTCGTTAGCTTGGCAAGGGTAAAGTCTTCTTTTTATGGCCAAAACTTGCATCCAAAGTATGTGTTGTGTTGCTTATATGTTTAGTGTAATGCACTCATTAATTATCAATCTGAGATTCGTAATCAACAGAGTTACAAGACACCAGTAAGAAAGGTAATTTCTAATGTCATGAGTATAGAGATGGCTAGATTATGCATGCTGGAAACAAATCAAAATAGCAAATTGCAATGCACTTTGGTTGTCTTTCACAGAGAGGCTATCTACTCCATTATGGCACATGGAAGTATGATATGGAGTTGGCTTGACAGATCAAATCTGCTATCTGACCCAGAAAACTAACTATGCAATCCACACTTCTGAAAGGGAAATCACACATCAATCGTCAAGACATAGAATGGGTAGTTCAATAGTCAATATACTGAGTATGTTGTGGTTCACAATGTGTTGTTGTGGACCTCACTAGTTCTCCTTCAAATATGTCTGACCACTACTGGCAATATTTATGTCTAAAAACCAAATTCATAAAAACAGAGCATATGAAAAAACAGAGCAAGTAAAGATCTCTGAGCAATTATATAATGGAAATCCTAGTCTAAGTTGTACTGCTATCATCTAACAGAGTTAAAGCTTCAACTAATTTAACATTTACACTATTGAAAACAAATGTTAATTCTAATCTACAAAGATGCTAACCTTTGTTGGGTGGTGGGCCCTTGCCGCTTCAACAGGTCATCTACTGAAGTCTACAGTAAGCTTGTCTTCAACCCACACATTACTCTCACTCAAATCTCAAACATAAAATCAAACTTTTGTTAACAACTCAACTCATATTCAATCATAGACAATCAAGACATGGAGATAAATGACATTCTTCTATTGGTCTTTACTCAGAATATGTTCTGCAATATCACAGGCTTCTTCACATGTTGGTAATATGCTAACTCTCCTACTCTTCCACCATCCTTGCCACGTCTATTTAACAGCCTTAGTCATGAAACACAAGGAGGTGACATGATTTGTAAATCAGTCAAATGTTTAAATTTAATTATTCAGTTACATCTTTTAGCTTCATCCTCATGACACGAAGTGCATGAGGATGACGCAATCAAAAAACTATTCTAACATAGCCTTGCTAAAGAAAATAAACATCCACCAGTTGTCTTGGGCGATCTGGGGCTAAAATTGGTACATTTGTCTCTCTATGTTGGTACCGGATCATGACAGGTAGATGGTGCCAGATCACAACAGTGTGCAAATGGTGGTACCAGATCACAACATTCCACGATCGTTGGTACCGGATCACAACAGATGAGATTTTAGTATCAGATGTGTTTGGTACCGGATTCAGATAGTGGCAGTCTTGGTGTGCAAGTACCGGATAACTGAGATGGTATAGGAACGTTGGATATCTAGAGGTCAAAGATTTATACATGGAAAATTGAAGCATTAGTACATGAAATATTCAATTCCCTAACTCAATAAACCACAAAATGCATGAATTAACCATACTTTACCTTATGACCATATCACTGGCTAATGGTAGCATTCTTGTCATTCACCCAAGCTTAGGTAGGCCAAAAAGGTATAGGTGAAGAGTATAATAGGGTAATGGGGATGTCAATTTTGGGTCTCAATAGTATGCTTTTGGATTTGACATCATGTGCAGAATTGCAGGCACACTATCATGGTGCCAAGATGAAATGCCTTGAACTGTATATCAAGAGAAAGAGGCAAGAATAGGCTGTCATATCAGATTAGATAGAGATTGGGTCAGGTATGCCCGTCAGAAATTGCATAGTTTGGAATATATTCAAACCTGTTAAGAAAACGAGCAGGATAATAGGAAACCTGTATGGGTGGAATGTAAACCACTTGCATGATGGAATCGTCTTCTGGAAATGACGTGAACCAGACTTCGTATGGATAAAATTTCTACCCTACTCTCTTAAGTTAAGTGCACTTATATGATTGTGTAAAATAGTTGATGCCATTGTCTTGACAAAACCAGCGCCTTGAATGTTTATTTCTCAACATTTTCTTTTTTTAAAACTTTTGACAGCATTTTGCATCCATAACTGGGACAACATGTTTACCATTTAGTGGTTGCGTCTTCATGTTGGGTATGACAACGATTGTATTAAGGATTAATTGGCAGTAAGCCTGTGTACTTTAGTGAGCAATATCACTTACCTTTGGTCAGCGTTATCACTTTTTTGTTGGTCAGCATTATCACTTTAGCAATCCTGTATGGTTTAGACAACATTGTCATTTATTGACAATGATTATGGACTCTATACAGAGTTATCAAGGTCTCCATGGTCAGACTTAGACTGTTAGTCGTCAATTGATTTATAGTTATAACAACGATCAAGTTTGTATGTAACTCTACCTTATCAATGCTAGACAGGCACCTGATAATAGATAGCCTTAGCATTAGTTAATATATAGTCTTATCATCTATTTATATACATTGTTTTTATTACAACAAATCTTTAGATCGTTATTAAATCTATTCTTCAAATGTTTTTATATCAGTTGCTTAAATTGTTTTTAATTGTTTATTTATTATTAATGCTTTATTACCATAGTTCTTTAATGTGTTTAAAACCGTCCTAAATGTATTTTACTCCGTCTCTTAATTATTAATTGTCATAGTTTCAATGTCAAGATTTCAGTTAGGTACAAGTATAATTTAAGGAGAGGACGATAACTAAATTCTGACATAAGACCTCATTTTTTAATCGAAATTGTCTTGAGTAAATGAGAACTTAGATGGTGCTTCAAGTGAGTTAAATTGTTCCTTAGAGTTGTAGAAGCTGATAGGGTGGTATTTTAGTGTTTTCCTTGACCACAGTGTGGCTAAGGATCCCTTGTATTGTTTGCAACTCTAAGTTACTGAAAATCTGCTTAGAGAAAATCGAAGTCTCTAGTTTGTGCTCATTGTACCGGAGATCATGCTTTTTAGATCCTCTCTGCCTCTTAGATTTTTGAAGAAAGTTCGTTGCCTTCTTAGGATTCCTTTTTACCTCCTTCGTGTAATGTTAGGTGATCGCTTCCCTTACTTAGATTATTGCTTCTAACCTTGATTAAATGTAGACCTTGCACGCGTTGATAGAGAAGCGCTTACGGAACCTGACTAGGTCGTGCACTTCCCATGTAGGGTGAAGTTGTTGTCATATTTGGATTTTGGTACTTGATTTTGTAATGCATCAATGCATTGGTGGTGCACCGTAGAGGTTTCTTTTACTAGTCGTTGAAGTCATTGTGTTGAGAGGGTATCCAATTTTATCTTCCCTTGATTTTTGTAGGTTCCTCCCAGTTGTTGATGCTCTAGTGTGTTGAGTCATTGTTTTTTGTTGCCTTCCTGCTTCACAAAAAAAAAAAATTACACTATATGCTTCGCTTGTAGTCACAATGATGGGGATGCCACATATGGTATCAGAGCGAGGTTCAACCCTACAACTGTGAATTGCCAGGATTTCCACTGTAGTAAACCCTTGAGTTTTAACCTAGTGCTAATTAAAAACCTTAACTTGTCCATGCGATGATCGCATTTAAAGGATGCCATAGGAGGTTCGCAGTGTGGTGCCATTGAAGGAGGTGTGATGCCTCCAGAAGTTCCCGCACCCTCAGAGTAGAACCCCCAAGGGGAAGAGAAAGTCCCTGGGCTAGATTCGCTTGTTGTAAGGGATGTTGATGGTATGACAAGGCCCTTCCAGGTAAGGTCAAAGGGCCTTGATTCACCATCAGTACTGAGATGAGGCCAGGACACCTGTACCCCTGAGGGTCCACAACGTGCCCTATCTAGTACCATTAGCATCCATTGAGGACTCGAGAGAGTTGAGTTCTCGAGTCCACGAGTGTTGCAAAACAATGTGTCGTCTAGGCATGGTTGTAGAGCAAGGCATTATGTTTCATGCTTCGCGATTACGAAATCCAACATGAAGGTCTGCATGGGGCCTTTCAACTGAAGGGAGATGCTCTTCTATGGCAGAAGATGCTCTTGCCACTTTGAACATGACCTTCGACGACATGTCATGGGAACTGTTTGAGGAATGGTTTTAGAAGAGGTATCTTTCTGAGGAATTCGTTGAGTGTCAACTCAACAAGTTCGACGCCTTGCGACAGGGCTGTTGTATGTTGCCTGAGTATGAAGCCCATTTTTGGAGATGCTTCGGTAGGCTCCACACCCTCAAAAAAAAACTTAAGGTCAACAAGTTGTGTTGGCCTTAGCATTGGATTTCAGATTCTACTTCGGGTACCAGGATCACTGGACCAAAGAAAGTATGTTGGAGGGTGGGGAGCCACATTTCCAGCATGACTACCCAGTGAAGAGGACTAGAACATTTGGATCAGTCAGACCCACTACCATGGGAGATTTGGGACAAGCCCATCAGATTCTTGCAGCGGTGAATAACTGCCAGGTAGAGCATGAGTCGACTATGCTCAAGATGTTAGGTACTGTTGCGGACTAGACCCTTAGTATTTGATTGATCCCAGTGAAACCGAGATTTTCCATTGGTGGTGCAATGCTAAAAAGGATTAAGGTAAAGGCAGTCGAACATGATGAGTTTATATTTGTAGAGATGGATTCGGGAGCCAAACAAAGGTTTGGAGGAAAGGTTACGAGTTGTACCTTAGCCTGGGAAATTTGTCACCAGGCCCAACCTGTATGTCATGATCTTAGGATCTTATGACGTCATGATCGGTATGAGCTAGTTGGAATCGCATGAGGCGATACTCAACCATAAGATGAAATGGTTGAGCTTGGTCGACAAGGAGGGACAGAGATGCGGGATTGTAAGTCAGAACCAGGGAGTTACCCTAAGGTTTATCTCTTCCTTTCATTTACGAAAGAGCATGTGTAAGGGATGTAAGCTTTATGCGACCCTTGCGTAAAATGAGAAGGGTCTAGTGGAAGGTCTAGAACACCTTCTTGTGGTGAGAGAGTATACATACATATTCTTGGAGGAGTTACCTAGGATGTCACCAGAGAGGGATTTGGAGTTTACCATAGACCTAAAACCATGTACTGAACTGATAGCTATAATGCCTTATTGAATGTCAACCATGGAGTTACAGGAGTTGATAATGCAACTGAAGGAATTGCTGGACCTAGGATTGATACATCCAAGGTGTCAATGTGGGGTGCACCTATTATTTTATTACGAAAGGAGGATGGATCATGGAGTCTCTGCATTGACTACCGTCAATTGAACAAGGCAACGATCAAGAATAAATATTCGTTGTTGAGGATGGATGATCTATTTGATCATATGAAGAGTGCTACGATGTTCTCAAAGATCAATTTGCGATTAGGGTATCACCATATATGGATCAAGGAGGATGACGTCCCTAATACTACCTTTAAGACAAGATTTGGACATTATGGGTTTATTATTTTACCATCGGGACTAACAAACTCCCTAGGGCTATTTATGACTTTGATGAACGGGGTGTTCCACGAGTACTTGGATAAGTTCATCCAAGTATGCATTGATGATATTTTGATCTACTCTTGGATGACGGAGGAGCATGATGAGTACTTGCGCTTGGTACTGCAGTGTCTGCGAGAGAACAAGTTGCTTGGGAAGTTGTCCAAATGCTTGTTTTATCAATCGAAGATTCACTACTTAGGGCCTGTCATCTCCGTCAAAGGTATCTCCGTGGATCCAGCTAGGGTTGAGGCTATTATGGAATGGTCTACGCCGAAGAATGTCCTGGAAGTGCGTAGCTTCATGGGTTGGGAAGGATACTATCGACAATTCGTCGAGGGATTTTCGAAGATAGTAAATCCGATCACGAAGTTGCAGAAGAAGGAAAAGAAGTTTGTTGGGACTGAGAAATTCATGGAATCTTTTCAAAGGCTCAAAGATATGTTGACAATGGCACCAATACTAAAGGTCTTGGACATGGACACAGACTTCTTAGTATGCACCGATGCATCCAAGGAAGGCTTAGGAGAATTCTTGATGCAAGATGGTAAAGTGATCGCTTACATATCGAGGAAACTGAGAAGGCATGAGGAGAACTATGTGATGCATGATTTGAAGTTGTTAGCCATTGTATATGCCTTGAAGGTTTGGAGACACTACATTGTTGGACACAAATTTGAAATAAGGATGAACCACTGTGGACTACAACACATATTTACGCAAGGCGACCAGAACGTGTGACAACGACATTTATCAGAATTAGTTAGCGAGTATGACTTCGAGATTACTTACATAAAAGGAACAATGAACCGAGTGGAAGATGCATTGAGTCAGAGACCATGCATCTTTTCGGTGTTGCCTCTTCAGACGAATCTACGTGAAAATATTCTAACTTTATAGCACAACGATGACTGGTACAATGAGGTTGAGGATTTTATCAGACAAAACACAATGACGGTACCAAGATTTGAAGGATTTACATTTGACAACGATGGATTATTGAGGTTTAAAAAAATTGGATTTATGTACCACCAAATGACAAGTTGAGGAGCTTGATCCTAAACGAGGCTCATAGAGAAGTATACATGGCTCACCCAGTAGTCATGAAGATGAGGGTAGACCTTAAACCCTTATTCTTATGGAAGGGAATGAAGGTAAACATAGTCAACTATGTGGCCAGATGTCTAGAATGTCAACAGGTAAAAGCTGAACTTAGACATCCAGCAAGATTACTACAACCACATGCTATTCCAGAATCAAAATGGGAGGTTATTACGATGGATTTTATTGTTGTACTTCCATGGACGGCAAGGAGACACGATTTGATTTTCGTAGTAGTTGACACTCTGATGAAGAGTGCTCTTTTTATTCCTGTGCGTATGACATATCAGGCTCCTGACATAGCTAGAGGCCTTGGGAACACAACTTAACTTTAGTACTACGTATCACTCGAAGACTGACGGGCAAACCGAATGAACAAACCAAACCTTGGAAGACATGTTATGCATATACGTGATGGGCCAACAAAAGTGTTGGGAGGAATTCTTTCCACTGATATAATTCACATATAACAATAGTTACCAAATCACCTTTAAGATGGCACCTTTCGAGTTCCTTTATGGGCGACCATGTCAGACACCTTTGAGTTGGGATCGACTTGAGTATAGGGTCCTGGTGGGACTGGAAGTGATCCAAGAAATGGAATATTAAATGAAAACTAAGACAAAGTATCAAGGAAGCGCAGGATCACATAAGAGTTATGTCGATGCGCGTTGTGTTGACCATAGTTACGATGTGGCGATCGACTATTTTTGCGGCGGAAAC
>ML877289.1:18030-35393 GCA_009831015.1 Picea engelmannii | reverse complement strand
AGTTTCTTTAACATTCAACCTGAGATATCTCTTGAAAAGGGTGATTTCTCTCATATTCATACCAACTGATAAACAATTCTTCACAAGTTTAGGCCCATGGAAATCTGTGTTGTTCCATCGGAGTCGCATATATTTCTCTGATGTCCACTGCATGCACCCGATACTTTACTATACTGGAGTCCAACTATTGTAGCATGGTTCGGGCCCTGATTGGATGTTTTGAAAATCATTTCACTTTCCCTGGTCTTGCGTCGATCATCTTTGTGAGTTCTTCAGTCCATAGTGAATCTTGTTTGGCATGCAACTCAACTATGTCTCTCAGGCCGATGAAGTTATCGAGGGTGTCGAACTTGGGGAGTATGATATCCTATATTGCTCTATTGATTTTGCTTCGATATTTCTTTCGAGCTCTTCGGTGAGGTCACAAAGAACCTTTTTTTGGTAGTCGAGAGGATCTTTCATCTAATCTGGGTTGAGGTAATTTAGTGATCAGGTAACACATAGTAAGATACAAACAAAACAAAATAGACCAATGCGTACCTGTGGATCTCGTTAGTCTCGATCATTTAATACTTACATGATCCCAGTCGCCCCTTTGAATGACCTGTGATTTCCTTGTCCATGCTGCCTCTCCTCTCCAGTTTAAATGAGTTACGTCAACGCACCATAGCGTGGAAAATCAGGCACGATAGATATGAGAGTCAGAACTGTCACAGTAGTCGCTTGACCCTTGGGGCTGGGGAAAGGATGCCAGTGTCGAACGTGTGTGTGTACGCTCCCAAAAGGTCAGATACCGTAATAATGAAGTCATTAAATGCCTCAATTTGAGGCAAGTGGTTCCTCTAGAAGCCACATCACCAAGTGTGTCAACTATCATTCGTTAATAATGGAGGTTGGGAAGTTTAAAGAGATTAGAATGATTGTATCGTATATTCCCTACAACTCTGATCGACAACATTTCATACGTTCTGGATTGCATTCGTCGAGAAGATATGACGTGTTAACTCTTTGAGACATCCTATTGTGAGGCGTGAGTGTCCTTTTTCACATTCTATTTTTCTTCCTTGTTTCACTATATATTCTAGGGGCTTTGTGGAGAATTCTATGCAGCAGTTGAGTTTATACATCGTTAACGCTGGTCTAGCGAGTCTAATTCTGGTGAAACTTTGTGTCATAGTTATTTACTCATCCACAGATGTCAAAGACAATACATTGTTACACTATGGGATTCCTCTTAAACAAAGGACGAGGTTTGTGAGGTAGCCGGAGTGCCAGCTCCGAGCCCTAGTGTGCCTAGGACTCTTTCTTATTGGCATCTAGTTTTCCTGAAGCTTCAATAGGACATACCTGCCTTTGGTTGGAAACAATGTTCGCATCTCAAGCAAAGGTGGGAGTGGAGAGAAATATGCTTGAAGGAAGTATGTTGGGTGTCGTTCCTTCTCAAGAGCAGACACCACGGAGGAGGGGAAGGCCTAGAAAAAATAAGGGAAAAGGAGGAGAAGACTGCCTCCCAACTGAGATGAGTACACACTCGACCGTTGAAGAGTTTATGATGCACACTACTTGGCCAGAGCCTATTGGGACTACCAGTCGAGGAAGCGAGAGATGAAAGGGAGAGGAAAAGACACAAGTTTCTCTCGTTGGGAGTCCCATCCAGTAGCTAGAGTGAGCCCAACTTGTCATAGCCGAACTTTACCAAGAAAATAGAGAATTGCGGAGACAGTTGGCGGCGAATAAATAGGAGGTATCGACACTGTAGGGTCGTGAACGAAGAACATATTGGCTCAAGAGATGGATTTTGGAAGCACAGGATATGATTGTGCAACTGCGTGAGGTGCAGAGGATGAAGGGGAAGGAGAAAAAATAAAACACTACAAGGCACAAGGAGTAGTCCAGGAGAAGGTCCGTGCGCAGGAGATACAAAATGGGTGGTCTCTTGCTTTGCATTCTACCAAGTGATGCTTGATAGTTTTCTCTTTTTTGTTGTAATTTTTTTCATATTCTTACTGTAACTGAGCTAGTTAGTCAAGATGTCGGTGGTGTTTATTTGTATGTAACCTAATCTTGGAGGGAGCTTTAATTATATGAAAATTTGAAAGTGTTTTGAGTGTATCGTGTTCCCTCTTCGTATGTAAATCTACCGTGTTTTTTCTTTTATCTAAGTTTCTTGCAAATTATGAGCTTTTATAATTATCACTTTTTTGAGTT
The DNA here is from genome assembly GCA_009831015.1 of Picea engelmannii. Classification (NCBI taxonomy): domain Eukaryota; kingdom Viridiplantae; phylum Streptophyta; class Pinopsida; order Pinales; family Pinaceae; genus Picea; species Picea engelmannii. The sequence continues at coordinate 33,185 of ML877289.1, read as the reverse complement.
GTTTTCTGAGTTCGTTGATATGTTTCTTTTAAAAATTATGATGTCGATTGATGCTGATGTGCATTACTGACTCGGGGTTATTAAAATATTTTAAAACATAAAATCTAGAACTCAGCCAGTGGGTAAGGATTTCACTTGGGGACTTCACTCACGTTGAATGCGCTAAAAGAGCTAGATACTACGACTGTTAATGTTGGGAAGGCATTGGGGATTGACGTTCAAACAAAAAATTAATGCGTAGTTTTCTTCGTGAATTATCATTTTTGTGAATCCTCAATGTTGAAATTGTTTTAGGAGTCGGTGATCAATGATACCACTCCCTTGTTTGTGCAATGCTTACTCTTTCATTTTTTTGTTGAAACCAGACGGATCGATCTTCAACGATATCTTTAGTGGACTTTATTCGCGGGGATGAGAAAACCTCCTTCTGCTGACGTCAATGAATATCAACGCTCGACTATTTTGAACTTCTCAAGCGATTTTCGCTACTTTTAATCTTTCCCAATGCTAAATTTCCTGAGCGTGTTGGGGAAAACTTTAGACTGTCGATTTCTTATGTAGTTGTTAAGTCCCTTTTAAAGTTAGGATGATTATTTGTATGTTAAATCGGAATTTAAACAATTCAAACATGAAAACATAAAATATAAGCACAGGCAACAGTTTCATACTGAAGTGGAAACAGATAGTGAAAAAGATCAAGCGGTACCCAAAAAGTAGAAATGGACAAAGAATTTTTAGGGTGTGTTGAGTGCTCAACAAATGGCGATTCACTGGGTGAAACTAGAATCTTTGTTCCTTCCCCGAGGCCCGACTGATACGAAAGTTGATGGATAATCTTAACTGGTCTTAAATCAAAACCTCTTAACCTTTGCAATTGAAGTTCTTTGTATGATGCTTCCAGGTCTACCTGTGGGGTTTTAACCCTTTTCCTCCTTCATTTCCTTTGACCCTGACTCATTCCCCCTTCTTACAAAAGTTTAGCAAAGTATTCACTGACATGAAGACTTTAATTACCTCTACTCACCTAATTCGGTGTCGCTCCACTACCAACGAGCATTCATAGCCCCGACAGAGTCACCCCGACATCACAAACCTTGCCCCACTGCTAGCGATCATCCATAGCCCCGACGTAGATATATGCATACCCTCTCTTACTGTTCACTCTTTTGATAATATCAATTTTATTTAAGTATGATTCCATGAGTGAGTGAGGGAGGAGGATGTTTGTTTATTTGCAAGTGAGATGGTTAAGGTGGATCATTCACTAGCTCTATCTTCTGGGTTCATGTAGTCCTTTCCATCTTTCCTATGTTCCCTTAAGGTCTTACTAGACCACAAAGTAGACACTTTTGTAATTTCTCTGAAGTTTTTCATTTTCTTAGGTTAGACAAAGGATTCCTCAAAGTAACCGCAGGTTTTCTAGTACTTCTTGTGTTTGTAAGTGAGGGATTAGTTAGAAACAAAGTTCTCTATGTTGCATGATTTTAAGACCAACCATCGTCTTGTTGGAGACACCTTCAAAAGTATAGAAAACCAGAAAGAAAAGAAACAACAAAAGAAGTATTTCGCAACCATGAAGATACTCAACATGAAACACACATAAAAAAAATAAAAAAAATATTGGAAGTATTGTTTTAGAGCTTGGCCATTTACTGGGAGGGCATCAGGTTCCCCCCTCATATTCTACAAATGATAAGTTTCTTCCCCAATCTTCTCAGCTACCTGAAAATGTCCAAGACATAAATTCTGAAACTTAGAATGCTTCCCTTTTGGTTCATTTGTCATGTCCCACTTCAAGACTAAGTCTCCTACTTCAAAGTTCTTTTCTTTAGCCTTATGATTATCAAACCACCTTTTCACTATCTATTGGTGAGCTAGGAACTTTGACTTAGCCTTTTCTCTCTCTTCTTTCATCATAAGAAGAGTTTTGATTCTTTGTTGTATGGCCAACAAAGGTTCCTCACTGGAATATTGGGCTAGTTGAAGACATGGAAGATAGAGCCCATTTGGGAGGATGGATTCTTTCCCATAGACCAAAAAGTATGGGGAATTACCCATATCTTATTTGGGTGTGACTCTATCGGCCCATAGAGCATTATGGAGTAGATTATGCCAATTTATTTGGTTATCTACAATTGTCTTCTTTAATATTCTCACTAGGTTCTTATTGGTTGATTCTGCCACACCATTTCCCTGGGGGTAATAATTTGCAGAGTACTTAATTATGATTCCTTTTTCCAGAGAAAACTCCATCAATAGGGTGGAAGAAAAATAAGTTGCATTATCAAAGACCGGAATGGAAGGGACACCAAAACTTGTAATCAGTTGTTGTTCTATGAATTGGATCACTACCTTTTCGTTTACATGAGTCAGAGGAATGGCCTCTGCCCATTTCGTGAAATAGTCAGTGGTAGTAAGAATGTACCTATGCAGTTTTGAAGATCTAGGTGTAATTTATCCTATGATATCCAACCCCCATTGCTCAAAAGGCCTATAGATAGTCACAGGTTGGAGTGGGACTACTGCTCTCTTCTCCTTTCCAACACTTATTTGACAAGCCTTACAATTTCTAGTGTGAGTATGAGCATCCTTGAACAAGGTGGGCCAATAATAGACAGCTCTCAGAATCTTATGAGCGATGGTGTTTCCTATGAAATGTCCCCCGATGGGGCCATCATGGAGCTCCTTCAGCACTTTGTCTGCGTCTTCACGTTTGAGACATCTTAATAGTACTCTGTCATAATTGATCCAAAAAAGTACCGAATTTATAAGGTGATATTGTGCAGATTTTAACTTGAGGGCTCTCCTTTCCCTAGGGTGGAGGTTTTCGGGACAAGTCCTGTGATGTAGAATATAAGTTAAATCCTTATACCAAGAATCTTTTCCTAGGGATATGTATGATACTTCTCTACACCCTAGTTTCATTTCGTTCTTCCATCCAGAATATTCATTTACTTGGTCCCGGGCTTCAGTTGCAAGCTTGCATAACCCTTGTCCTCTTACTAATTTGGTAGGTTTTATATCTAGGTCAAATTCCTGGACTACTGCCATCCAGTTCCCTCTTCTTTCCCCCATTTATTCTTGGGTAAACAAGGGTCAGACTGCAAGATGTGGCACAATCACTTTAGTGTTATTCTTGAGGATGTAAGACTTGAAATGTTTTACTGCCTTATATACTGCATACGACTGTCAATCTATAGCAGGATAGTTGAGCTCAGCTCCTTGAATATTAGTTCTCATGAATGAAAATGGGGCCTCGTTGTTGTCGTCATCCTTCTGAGTCATAAATGCAACTAATGATTGGTCGGAGGCGAAAGTATAAAGGTAGAGGTCTGTATTGAAATCGGGACTTCGCAACACCGGGGCCCAGGATATATCAGCTTTTATATTGTTGAAGGCATCTTTTTTCTCATCATCCCACTTAAATTCGACATCCTTGCTAATCATCTTTTGTAAAGGTTTGATGATTTCAGTGAAATCGGGAGTGAACTTCCTCACAAAATTGATTTTCCCAAAAAAGGACTGCATAGCTTTCTTGTTATGGGGCAAGAAAAGTTGAGTTATGGCCTTAATCCTTTCTGGGTCTATACAAATGCCTGCTTGAGATATAATGTGACCTAACTGATTAAATTCCTCGACATCGAAGATAGGTTTCTTAGGGTTCAAGGATATACCGTATTTCCTACACCTTTCGAAAATCTGAGTTAAGTGTTGGATGTGCTCTTCTCTATTCTTCGAATACACTGTCACATCATCTAGATACACTACCACACATTTATTGATTAGTCCCCAGAAAGATACAACCATGGCCCTTTGGAAGTTCTGTCTTGTATTAATTAACCCGAAAGGCTTGTGTTTATATGCGAAAGTTCCCCATTTGGTTCAGAAGGTGGTTTTTAAACGGTCTTCCTCTGAAACTAAAGCCTGGTTGTAACCTGAGAAACCGTCTAGTAGAGAAAAAATCTCCGAGCCAGATACGGTCTGCAGGAGATGTTCCATCGGCGGGACTGGGTAGTTTTCCTTTTTTGAAGCTCTGTTGAGGTTCCTAAAATCTACGCATAAGTGGATTTCACCCAAATTTTTCCTCACCGGGACAAGAGTTGCTGCCCAGACAGAATTCCTAACCTGGAAAATGATTTTGGCATCTAAAAGTTTCTTTAACTCCTGATACATGAGAGGTTCCAGGGATGGATTATACTTTCATAGCTTCTATTGGAAAGGTTTTACTTTAGGTTTTAACAATATAATGTGTTGAATGATGCGGGTATCATACGTTTTCAAATCCCTATAGGACCATGAGAAGACATCTTGGTATTATCTAAACAATTTGAGATAATATTCCCTTTCTTCCTTAGATATAGTCTTGCCGAGATTCACATTATTTGGGTTCTCTGGGGTCCTAAGATATATAGTTTCATGCAAGGGAAAATAGCTAGATCAGTCTTTGTGTTTCTAGATCCCTTAAATCGATCTTTCAGATCAAACATATTTTCTAGATTAGCTATCCCTTTAGGGATTGTGTGAGACTTTGATTTATCCATAGGTTGTCCTGTCTGAGGATCGATCTCTGTTGATTTTTATTGGAATTATTCATTGTCAATAGTGAGATATTTGAAATTGTCTTGGTTAGTCAAGAAGTTTATGATATGTTCATCTCCTTTAAATACTTTCCAATTGGAAATGTTATTAGGTACCGATGGTTTGTAGAGAAGCTCCATAGTGAATTAGGAGGCTTCATAATACTCTAGAAGCGACAGCCTGGAAGCAGTTGTGGCCAAGGAGTCAACAAGAATATTCTTAGCTCTAGGGATCGCTGTAATATTGAAGGCTTCAAAGTGCTCTATTAACCTATGTTCCTCCTACTGATAGTTATTTAGGTGAGGAAAATTGCAATATATAGTATTTCTTACTTGTCTAACAATAATTTTAGAGTTTTTGAAAACTTTCAATTCTTTGACATTCAAATCTATGGCTTTCTTTAATCCTTGTACTAGAGCTTCATATTCAGTTGTATTGTTGGTACATTTGAACTTTAGCCTACAGAACAAGAAATGATGTTTACCTTTAGGATCGATGAGGATGCACCCTGCTCCTGACCCTTATTGCGATTTAGATACATCAAAATAGAGGGTCCAAATTTGTGAACGACAATCGCTCTTTTCCTTTCCATTGTTAATTCCGTGCATTCCGATCTTTTTTTTTGTAATCTCCAATGCAGGGTTTTGACAGAAGAGGGTGTCTCCTGTTGGTATCGATGAATCCTCTTGAAAAAACATTTCAGATTTTTGGGTAAGAGGAACATCGGAAAAGAGAGGAGAAAAGTTTCCAAAGTAGGAATTGCAAGAATAATTGCCCAATATGGGGAAATCTGTGGATGACGATTCGTTCAGGGTTTCTAGATCAGTGACTGTATGTTTCAAATATCTCTCCCTATTGATTTTTATCATGTTCTTGTATCCCTTCAGTGGTAGCCAAAGGTGTGCCCAGTTTGTACTGAAGCACCTGTTTAGATTTTTAGACCAATCTCGACTCAATAATAGCCCATATGCCTCTAGGATATCTACTACAATGATGTCAATCACTTGCCAAAATGTGGGATGTGTCGATATTATGATCATCACATCTTTGAGTTCTCCTATGACCTTGACCTAGGCTCTGTCAAGTTGAATGACATGTTTATCACTCTTGAGAGGAATTTCATTTAATGTTTTTCAAACAGACAAGGAAATACCATTGGAAGACGCTCCAGAATATACCAAACAGTTATGAAGGTTTCTATTGAAGACTTCAAACATTAAGAGTAACGGTGGGACAAAAGGATTTTCCTTTCTATCTCCTGAACAGGTTTTTATAGTTGGTTTTCCCACCAGATCTGTGGAAGACAGATTTATTTTTGGACCATTACCTTCTATCGAGTTTTCTACTGAGTTCAAATCTTGTAACAAAAATTCCTTCTACTGAGGAATCCTGCATATGTCCATAACTGATATATTAGCCTTTAGCTTCTTCAAATCTTTGACCACGTTGTAATCTAGTTTGGGAGATTCCTGGGTATGAATGCTTATAGGGTTTTTTCCTAGATCGAGGGATGTTTTCGGGCGATCAGGAATTAACTTAATTTTTGAGGCCTGGGTGGCATCAGTATATTTCGAGTTAGACATACCCTTACTAGGTGTCTATACCACCAAAACTTCCGTGGGTTGTTCCTGAGACTCAAACAGGTCGTCGAAAGGGATGATCAGGTCAGGATCCCATATTCCTGGTAAAAAATATTCATAACCGAACTACTTAGGTTTTTGGTCAGGGAGACTTCATCTAGAAATTGATTGGCCATCAAATTCATGGCATGTACCCATTGAGGTCAGTCTCTTTCAGAGTGGTTTTCATGATGATAAGTACAGAAAGAGTCATATGCAACATTCCCTAGATCAATATTTAAGTTAGGTAGGGGAGGTTCAATTGCTTTGAAAGGTTGGTTTCTTTTAAAGAAAGGATTATAGGGCCTTTGGCCTAGGTTTCCTTCTCCTACATTTCTCTTCATGTCTATGATATCATTTGATAATTTCTTAACCATGCGTTGTAGATATTATATATCTCCATTACCTTTGTCAGTAGTTTGTTCAATTGGTTTCCCCGACGGTCTAGTCAAAAGGAGTCCTCTCCTAGGAGGGGTTTGGGGTTCTTTCTTTACTAGGGAGGCCTGGCCTTCTTTACATCCTTTCATATGGAATTCTATTGTCTTTGCCTCCTCAAATTTTTTTGCCAGAGTTTGCTTAGCGGCTCTTTTTACAAACATAGAAATATAAGTCGGGAGCACATTAACATAAACCTCGATTTGCAACTCCTGAGTTGGTCTTGCCATGGGATGGAATTTGTTTAATATGGTCGTGAATATTTGATTGAAATCTTTGACCCTTTCTTTTAGACTCGTAGTGGTTATGAACAAATCATCCATTAGAGCTCCCATAGTAGTTTCCTCTGCAAATTTATCTAGAAAATATTTTTGGAACTTGGTCCAGCTAGTTATAGATCCTACTAGCATATTAAAATACCATGTGGAAGATGAATTTTCAAATGTGTATGGGAAAAGTCTACATACCATGTATTCATGTTGAACATTCATAAGTCTGATCGCGAGTATGAAATTCTTGATATAATCTTCAGGTAATCTAGAGGTTTCAGGATCAAACTTAGGCAACAACTTCTCTGGATGTGGGGTAAGGTTGTGGACTGGTCCTGGGAAGAACAAAGAATCTCTGGCTAACAAGGGTTGATTTTTCAGAGGAGGGTTTCCCCTTTCATCATTATGGTCGTTGTTGCCTTCCATATCTTCAGACTCTGAGTTAAACTCCTCTTCTTTCGAGAAATCGTTTGGTTCAGAGACGTGGTCGACTGGCATTTTGGGTATCAAATCAAGAGGTTCTTGGATTTCAGTAATCGCGAAATATATTAAGTCTTCTACAAAGTGCATGAAAACCTCATTGGGAGTACTAACCACTGGTCCTCTTTGTTGTTTTCTTTGAGGGAGTATAGGAGCTAAGGACAACACATCGATCTGTTGGGCATAGGCTCTTGTGATTCTCCTGAATTGATTTACTTCCTCGTGAGGAAGGGCGTAAGGTATTTCAGGGTGAAAAGGTTCTTCCTCGGGCTGGGGCGAGTCACCCTTTTTAGGAGTACTTAGTGTGTGTGGTTTGTCTTGTGAATGACTAGCCATGCATGTGGGTTGTTACAAATCTGTAGGTTGTTCGAAATGTTATATAAAATATATATTCAACCATCCATTCTCAGGCCCTCCTTCTAGCACCAATTCTATTGATGGGTCTTAAATCCCTCGATTCAATAGTATGAACCAAACCCGCCATCGAGGCCCAATTCGAATTTGCAGCGTTTGAATATGGAATGGTTCTCTATATCTTGCGATCTGGCTAAATTATCGATGGGATTTGTGTTTTCTTGTGAAGGATCTTCGTTTAGTTAGGACTATAATCTTTTGTATTTTATCTTGGGTGGGACTAGTATGAGAGATGCAAGCTAGTATAAAGCAACTTGACAACAAAAACGATTAATTTTTAACTACTGGGGAAGAAGCTAATCTTGGGATAACCCTCTACTCAAACATGAAGACAATGATTCTATACCATAGGCCTAGCACTAATACATCAACCATCTGAGCATCCAATTACTGTATGAGAAACTAATTATCAAAAAATAAAGAACATATGTAATAAGACAATGGAAAGAAAAATAATTCATATGCCATAACCATTCATTACATAATAACACAACGATTCATTTTCATCATTAAATCCAAGAACATTAAAACATTGCATCGGATAACTTGACAACAAAATTAATTTCTCTTACTTATTACTGCACCATTCATGAAATAGGATAGGAAGTAGTTCTTCTCCAAGTCCCATCACATGCATTCAATGAAAATAGTTTGTCTTTGGTCCAGAAGGACTTCTCAATTCATAGCAGCTTCAAAATCATTCTTAACAACCAAAAATAAAGAGTTCTTACAACAACCATCGACCCTAGCTAATTGGTCAATATCTTTATTTATAATATAAATTTTAACTGATATTAATGGCTAAGTGAAGTTTAAGAAAAGTAAAAAATCTCCACGTAGTGTCATCTTCTAACAGTTTCTTTAACAATGAACTAGAGATATCTATTGAAAAGGGCGAGTTCTCTCGTATTCGTACCAACTGATAAACAATTCTTCACAATTTTGGGTCCATCGAAATATGTGATGTTCCATCGGAGCCACATATATTCCCCTGATGTCCACTCCATGTGCTCGGTACTTTACTAGACTAGAGTTCAACTTCTATAGCATGGTTTGGGCTCTTATTGGATATTCTTCAAATCGTTTCACTTGCCCTAGTCTTGCGTCGATCATATTTGCTAGTTCTTTGGTCCATAGCAAATCTTGTTTGGCATGCGACTCAACTATGTCGCTTAGGTCGATGAAGTTATCAGGGGTGTTGAACTCGGGGAGTCTGATATCCTTTATTTCTTTGTTTATTTTTCTTCAATATTTCTTTCAAGTTCTTCGATGAGGTCATGGAGCAACTTTGTTTGGTAGTCCAGAGGATATTTCCTGTAATCCGGGTTGAGGTAGTTTAGCGATCAGTAACACATAGTAAGATAAAAACAAAATATAATAGATCGATGCGTACCTGTGGAGCTCGTTAGTCTTGATCATTTAATACTTATGTGATCCTAGTCACCCCTTTGAATGACCTGTGATGTCCTTGTCCATGCCACCACTCCTCTTCAATTTAAACGAGTTACATCAGCACACCATAGCGTGGAAAATCAGGTACGATGGATATGAGCGTCAGAACCATCATAGTAGTTGCTTGACCCTTGGGTCTGGGGAAAGGATGCCAGATTCGAACGTGTGCACGTACGCTCCCAAAAGGTCAGATACCGTAATAATGAAGTCATTAAATGCCTCAAGTTGAGGCGAGTGGTTCCTCTAGAAGTTGTATCACCAAGTGTGTCAACTATCATTCGTTAATAATGGAAGTTGGGGATTTTAAAGAGATTATAATGATTGTACCGTATATTCCCTGCAACTTAGATAGACGATGTTTCATACATTCTGGATTTCATCCATCGAGCAACTATGATGCATTAACTCTTCGAGACATATTGTCACAAGGTGTGAGTGTCCTTTGGCACATTTTGTTTTTCTTCCTCATTCCGCTATAAATTCTAGGGGCTCTGTGGGGAATTATACGTAGCAACCGAGTTTATACATCATTAACGCTAGTCTAATGAGTCTAATTCTGGTGAAACTCTGTGTCATAGTTCTTTACTCATTCGTAGACGTCTAAGACAATGCGTTGTTGCACTATGGGATCCCCCTTAAATAAGGGACGGGGTTTTTGAGGTAGTCGAAGTGCCAGGTCCTAGCCCCAGCATACCTGGGACTCTTTCTTATTGACATCCAATGTCCCTAAATCTTCAATAGGAGGTACCTTCCTTTGCTCGGAAATAGTGTCAACATCTCAAGAAGAGGTGGGAGTGGAGAGAAATATGCCTGAAGGATGTATGTTCGGTGCCATGACTTCTCAAGAGAAGACATCGTGGAGGAGGGGAAGGCCTAGAAAAAATAAGGGAAAAGTAGGAGAAGACCGCCTCCCAACTGAGCTGAGTGCACACCCGGTCGCTGAGGAATTTACGATGCACACTACCTGGGTGGAGCCTGTCGGGACTACTAGTAGAGGAAGCGGGAGATGAAAGGGAGAGGCAAAGACACTAGTTTCTCCCATTAGGAGTCCCATCCAGCAGTTAGAGCGGGCCCAACTTGCCATAGACGAACTTTACCAAGAAAATAGAGAATTGCAGAGACAGTTGGCGGCAAAGAACTAGGAGGTATCGACACCACAGGGTCGTGAAGGAAGCATAGATTGGCTCAAGATATGGCTTTCGGAAGCACAAGATATGATTGTGCAACTAGGCAAGGCATAGAGGATTATGGGGAGGGAGTAAAAGGAAAACACTACAAGGTGCGAGGAGTAGTCTAGGAGAAGATCCGTGCGCACGAGATACAAAATGGGTGGGCTCTCTCTTTGCATTCTCCGAAGTGACACTTGATAGTTTTCTCTTTTTTGTTGTAAATTTTTTCATATTCTTACTGTAACCGGGCCGATTAGTCAAGACGTCGGTAGTGTTTATTTGTATGTAACCTGAGCTTGGAGGGAGCTTTAATTATATGAAAATTTGAAAGTGTTTTGAATGTATTGTGTTCCCTCTTTGTATGTAAATATACCATGTTTTTTCTTTTATCTAAGTTTCTTGCAAATTATGAGCTTTTATAATTATCATTGCTCTGAGTTGCTTTGTGAGTTCGTTGATACATTCCTTTTAAAAATTCCGATGCCAATTGATGATGATGTGGCGTTACTGACTCAGGGTTATTAAAATATTTTAAAACATAAAATATAGAACTCGGATGGTGGGTAAGGATTGCACTTGGGGACTTCGCTCACGTTGAATGCGCTAAAAGAGATAGATATTGTGACTGTCAATGTTGGGATGGTGTTAGGGATCGACGTTCAAATGGAAAATTAATTCGTAGTTTTCTTCATGAATTATCATTTTTGTTAATCCCCAATGCTGAAATCATTTCGGGAGTCGACGATCGACGATACCACTCCCCTGTTTGCGCAACGCTTACTCTTTCGTTTTTCTGCCGAAACCGGACTGATCGGTCTTCGACGATATTTTAGTGGATTTTATTCGTGGGAACGAGAATACCTCCTTCTACCGACACTGATGAAGATAGACACTTGGCTATTTTGAACTTCTCAAGCAATTTTAATCACTTTTAATCTTTCCCGATGCTGAATATCCTAAGCGTGTTGGGGAAAACTTTAGACTATCGATTTCCTAAGTAGTTGTTAAGTCCCTTTTAAAGTTAAGATGATTCTTTGTATGTTCAAGCAGCCTTTAAAAAATTCAAACATGAAAACATAAAATATAAGCACAAGCAATAGTTTCATACTGAAGTGGAAACAAACAGTGCAAAAGATCAAGTGGTACCCAAAAAGTAGAAATGGACATAGACTTTTTAGGGTGTGTTGAGTGCTCAACAACTGCATAGATTTGTGGCATGCTCCTAGCTACATCATTGATGGTGATAGCTTCTTGGATATTGTAGTCCCTCTTACTGTTCTATTGTCTATGTGGGCAGTCCCTCAATCGATGATCTTCTCCACAACCCTAGCATTTTAAGGGTTCCTTCTTTAGGTTACCATTCTTTCCCGGGGCTGTATTAAAAGGTTTATTTCCACTTTGAGAGGGGAAATTTTTCTGATATACACTTGTAGTAGGAAGTCTCCTTCTAGAATATTTTCCATATTTCTTGAATCTTGAGGATTTAAACCCTTTCTTTTGGAATTTGGAACTACTCCTAGTCTTCCAGTCCTCGCAAGGTCTTGTCTTACTCCCAAACTGTTCATAACAATACTTCGCCTTCCCGATAATTTCACTAAGGTCTTTGGTTCATCGAACTCAATCTTGTCCCAGTAGGTCTGAGGTAACCGACTAATGAACTGTTGCATTTTTATGTTTTCATATTTTATGTAGGGTACATACCTTGGTAGTTCAAGGAATTTATTGACAAAATTGTCTATGGTGAGATGCCCCAGCCTAAGTTCATAGAACTAATTAGTCTTCTCATCCATGTATTTTCTGACATATATTGATTCCTGAAGTATTTATCGAACTTTTTCCATGAAAAGTCCTTCTCATGGACTCCTTTCACATTCCTAAGGTCTTCCCACCAAATGGAAGCCTTCCCATTCAGGTTGAAGATGTTTATTTGAGCCTTCAATTTTTCAGAGTAGTCATGGACTCTGAAGTGTTTCTTTAAGCCAAACAGTCAGGATTCAACCTCTTCTCCCTTCTTAATCTCTCCATCGAAATAGGGTGGTTTGGCTTTCTTGAATTCTTCAGTATCATGATTTTTGGAACGCTTTCGCTTCTTTCCTTTCCTTCGAGAATGTGAGCTGGCTCTGCTACTAGAAGATCCTTTGGAGTTACTAGCTTCCTTTCCAGAGGACTCCACCAATGAGTGTCCCCTGTATCCATGTTGTGCCTTCTTCGAGGTACTTTTCCTAGTGTGGTCACTTATTGAGTCATGTTTTCAGATCTCAGGTGGACTTTGACTTCTCTTTGTATGTCGTCGGTCCACATGACTAGTTGCGGGTTCATGTTGTAGTTTCCTCTATATGTCAGATAAGCTCTACAACAAGACCACATTAATTTCTGTCTATTTTTCTTTCTCCTTTATCAATCTCTCATTATTAGCCTCACAACTTTGTAATTCCACCCTGTGGATCCTTACAATTTCAACCAAATCTGGAGGGGTTTCCACCGCCCTCCTTTCGTCAAATGCTTCATCTCTATTGTGGGATCCATCCCCCACTTCATGACACGTCACCATCCTTTATTCTTGGATTTTTCCCACGATTTTCTTACTACTCGAGTGTTGACAAAAACACTTATTGCCAGCTAACATTTTATTAGTTCATGAACAATACACGGTTCAATTTCTTAAATGCATACACACAGTAGAAAGTTTCATTCTTTTCTTTAATAACATTTTTAACTAGAATTTTTAAGAAAGAGGTAAGGTAGGGTGTCACTCTTTTAAAAGTACTCCAAATAGAGTTTTAAGCGACTTGTCCATAAGCCCAAGAAGTGATCTAGGGGATCAAATTTTGCTCAAAATTCAAAGTGCTAGGAATCATTTCAAATCGAACGAGTGTGTAGGCCTTGTCATCACGAACCCAACGCAACTCATTTTGGATCAAAAAGATTTCGGATGAGAGGGATATCATCTATTCAAATCGTCAAACAGGAAAAAAATATGTGTTGATTGTACAGTCTGTACGGATGATGACGTGGCAGGGTCATACGACACGTGGCAGGGCTGAGTTGGTAGGGCCATACAACATGTGGCAGGTGTTGGTTGGCAGTTGGATGACGAATCATTTCTTGACACGTGGTTTGTTTGTGGTGAATGGAATGGCGACACGTGGCCCAATCAATGGCCTCCACATGTCACATGGGCAGTGGTTTAAAATTTATGTTGTTGGTAGGATTCGACCCTATGACCTTCGGGAAGGGGTAAATATTTGGGAAGGGCCACCCAACTGGCGTGCCACCCATATGGTTCTTACCACTATACATTTTTAAAATTATTTGAATTTGAAATTTTTTGAAATGGGGTGCGGTCTGAGCCGGGGCTAAGCCCCGACCCGCGGTCATATATATATATATATGTCATGTAGCCACTGTTGTGTGCGTGCGCATTCAAACCCCGTGCATTTGACATTTGGCGCATTACCATGTGTTTAAAACTTTATCCCTTTTGTATGTGTGTGTGGTCCTATGACCCACATGACCATGGTTTTGGCGGTTAGGGGCTAGGTGTGCCCTAACCGTCCTATAGTTCGCACCATTTTGTGGTTGCGCCTGGTGCTAAGTTTTAACACAAATATTCATATCAGGGCTAGGTTGAGGAGACAAAGGTGCATTCTGGCGATCCATAGACAACAATTTTGAAGGGGAACTTCCAGGAAGTCTATCTTCTTCAATTTTTGGTCAAACAAGGTGCCGAAAAATCCTAGCTAGGGGTTTTTGGACATTCTGAAGCCATTAGAGCCATCTATTTGGAATTTTGAGCATTGTAAAGCACATATTATAACACTTTGAGCAAATAATACAAAATATCCATTGGAAGATGGACCAGGAGATGTAGCCCAAGAGAGGGGTGAACTCATTTATCATTTGTTGTGTTATGTGTTTTTTTGTTCACTGTTATTTGCTACTGATTATATTCATCTTGAATATGTAATTTCTATAAAAGTTGTGTTTGCAAAATTGATCCATTTGCATAAAAACACTTGAATTAAAACTTGTAAATATTTCCAAGAATACAAGTCTTTATAATTTTTAGATCAAGTTGGTATCAGAGCTTAGGTGTTTGAAGTCTTGATTATTTGCAAGTGTTTTGTTTTCTGATGCTCACAAAGTTGAAACTCACAAGAGGAGAAGGTCAACTTGTAGAGCCAAGTTCTCATCCTTCAAGTAGAAAGATTATATCATCACCTCAAGCTTCAAGGAGGCATTCACCAAGTATGGCTCATGAAGAGAGACATGAACATATTCCTACAGAAGATGAAGATCTCAGAAAGGCTTTCATGGAAATGAGAGAAATGATGAAACTCTTGATGGAAGAAAGGAATACAAGGTTGCAAGGTGAAGGCTCCAACCCTTCAAAGCACAAGGGAGACAGTGGTGATAAAACTCCAAATGGAAATGGAGGGAATGGTGCTTCTCCACCACCCTCACCTCCTTCTTATTATTCTTCTACCAATTCAAGACCTCTTCCAAATTCTCCAAAGGGACATGGTAAAACTCCTTCACAAATTTCTTTGTTAAATCTTGATATTAAATTTGACTTGCCAATGTACAATGGAGAGGTAAATGCTGAGAAATTGGATAATTGGATTCGTCAGATTGAGGTGTATTGTAGGATACAAAAAATTCAAGATGATGAAACTAAGATTCAGCTTGCTTCTTTAAGATTGGATAGTGCAACACTCATTTGGTGGGAAGCCAAGACT
>ML877289.1:0-17930 GCA_009831015.1 Picea engelmannii | reverse complement strand
GTATTAGCAGTCCCCTTAGACTGTTAGGTTCTTGTTGATAACCGGAGTTAGGTGTTAGTTCTGTCTAATTCGATCTGTCCATGCATGCGGAGAGTTAAGCCTGGTGATGAATAGTCATCGACTCTTTTTAACACCGCTATTCCAGCGTCGATGGGTACGGCTGTCTTCTGCCGTGCCACTACCAAACCACGTCACTGATCTGCAGTTGACCCTCCTTACCTTCGTTATACACAGCGAACTCCAGTTCACCCTTGCATGCAGTTCCTTCACGTTAATGAGCCAAACGAAGGCCAAGGTAAGTCAAGCACTGATGTATTGGAGTTACCTCGGACAGTGTTCCTTAATTATGCCTTCGAACGCGTGGCAGCGTAGATATTTTTCTCAGGTCAGGGTTCATTGATGTTTTTACAGCTTCTGTTCAATTACAATGGCACGTTGTGGTGTTGTCTAACGCTACAGGTCTTTACCGTTATACCTTGGTTGTTCAATGATAACGGCCATTTAGCTAACTTGCCTTAATTATAGCCTGTCGTTCTCCTAAAAAGCGTACCTTATGATGAGCCAATCAATCCCAACAAACAAAAGAATAAACAAAAAAAAAAAAACAACAAAAAGAGGAAAAAACCCAGAAAACCAAACAAACTTAAGGGTTATCGTTATGCGCTGTCATCCATAACCTGATTCAATATTGATAAGCCTGAGCGTGATGTTAAATGTAGATATTAATGGGTGTCGTTCCCATTATGATATGGGTTAGGGTTGCATTGCAGAAAATAAAAATGTGTGTTGGTATATTGTACTCGCTGTAATTGCATCTGTCAGCCTTCTTAACGCACAACAAATATTTGGGGTTAAATTTGTGTATTAATATGTGTTCCTTTTTAATATGATATGGGTTATGTGATGTCATAGAAACCATGAGGGCTATCGACATATGCAAATATATTGTTAAGTCTGGATAGTAATATGGGTCCCTTCAATACGATATGGGTTATGTTTTGTCATATGAGGGATATTGATATATTCGATTACATTGTTACTAGGGGTGATGTTTTATTGTAGAGTAATATGTGTCTTTTCAACCTGATAATGGTTATGTTTATCATTTCAATCATGAGGGCGTATTGATATACTCAACTAGGTGATACCTTAGGTATGATGTAAATTATGGTTATGAGACATGTGATTCGATATGATAATGGTGGTAATTGTTCTGTTTGAGTGCATCTTGGCATGTATTAAGTATGTTGTCATTTAGGTGATATTAGCTATGATTATTGATACATGTAATTCAACATGATAAGGGGTGTAATTGTCATCTTCGATCACGAGGGCATATGGTATAATTGGGTATGTTGTCATTTTAGGGGGCGTTACTTATGGATGTTGATATATGTCATTCTTATTGATAATAGTTACATCCTGTCGATTCAATCATGATGGCTTGATAAATTCAAATATGGTGTCATTTAAGGGAAATGTTATTAGGATTATATCGTGACATTGCATTAGGTATAGGAAAATTTATGTCCTTGCGATTATTTGAGACATTGCGTTATGTTATGAAATTTAGGTTATATGTGACAATGCGTTATGGATGAATGTTATAGGTTGTGTGACATTGCGTATTTATGAAGTAGGAAATTGCATGTTGCTTGATGAGATATATAAATTAATTTTAGAATGCTGTTTGGTTAGGTTATGCCCACCATAGTTGTTATAATGGTGAAGTCGTTAAACTAAACCTATCTAGACCGATAGGGAGTAAAAAGGATGGATTGTGGTTGACATTTAGTTGTCTCTTACGCACAATGAAAGGATCAATGAAATGATTAGCCTCTGGGCCTTAACTACTTGCGTTGATGAATGCATTGAACCCACAGAGTAATGCCTTTAAAAAGAAAAAGAAAAAAAAAATATACATCTTTGCATGACGTGTCGGTTGTTGTTGTCATAACAACGAGGTTATTACATATGGTATCAGAGCATGCTCATCCTATATGTATTTCTAGATGTTGGTACTGCTCCTGGTGTAAGTTCTATCGAGAAGTCAATATCCCTTCTCGGAGGTAGACCTGGTACCTCTTCTAGGAACACGTCCTTGTATTATCCTAATATGGGGTGGTCCTCTAGGTTTGGTTGGTTATCTTCAACCAATTCCAATACCTGTATGGCATATAAGGAACACCCCTTTCTGCAATAGTTTTTCATTTGAAGGGATGATATTTGCCTCACTAAGACAAGCTTATGTATCCCTTGGAGGGTCATATTTATCCCTTCTTCATTTACACATTCTATAGTTTTATGATAACAGTCCAATTCAGTTTTATAACCAGACAACCAATCCATAACAATCAACAAGTCATAAGATCCCAGGGGAACTATGTTAAAGGTCACTCGGGTGGGCAATCCACCCATGATGAATTCACAGGCTAGTATGACCTCTACCACTTTTAATTTGGCCCCAGTGTCTAATTGCACCAACCATGGTTTAACATGTCTAATTGGTTGTTGTTTACACTTATCAACAGTCTGAGGGGCCACATAACTAAAATTAGAACCTTGGTCAATTAAAATAGAAACTAGATGGTTGGTGATCATACCTTCCAGCTCCACTACTGAAGCTTGGTGGTCGGCTTTATTATTGTCCAAGGATGTTGTTGTTGGGTCTTAAATCCCTTGATTCAACAGTAGGAACCAAACCCGCCACGTAGGTCAATTAGACTCTACAGTGTTTGAAGATGGAATGGTTCTCCAAATCTTGCGATCTGGCCAAATTATCGATGGCCTTTATGTTTTCTTGTGAAGGCTCTTCCTTCAGTTAGGACTATTCTCTTCTGTATTTTCTCTTGGGTGGGACTGTTATGAGGGATGCAAGCCAGTATAAACCAACTTGACAACAAACAATATTAAGTTTTAACTAATGGGGAAGAGGCTGAGCTTGGGGTAACCAGCTTCTCAAACATGCAGACAATGATTCTATGCCACAGGCCTAGCACTAATACATCAACCATGTGAGCATCCAATTACTGTCTGAGAAACTAATTATCGGAAAATAAAGCACATATGTAATAAGATAATGGAAATAAAAATAATTCATCTACCATAACCATTCATCACATAATAACACAACGATCCATTTTCATCATCAAAGCCAAGAACATTAAAACATTGCACCAGATAAATTGACAACATAATTAATTGCTCTTAGTCATTACTGTATCATTCATGAAACATGATAGGAAGAAGTTCTTCTCCAAGTCCGATGAAAATAGTTTGTCTTTGGTCCAGAAGGACTTCTCAATTCATAGCAGCTTCAAAATAATTCTTAACAACCAGAAAGAAAGAGTTCTTACAACAACCATCAACCCTGGCTAATTGGTCGATGTCTTTATTTATAATATAAAGTTTAACTGAAATTAACGGCTAAGTGCAGTTTAAGAAAAACAAAAATCGCCAAGTCACATCATCTTCTAATAGTTTCTTTAACATTCAACCTGAGATATCTCTTGAAAAGGGTGATTTCTCTCATATTCATACCAACTGATAAACAATTCTTCACAAGTTTAGGCCCATGGAAATCTGTGTTGTTCCATCGGAGTCGCATATATTTCTCTGATGTCCACTGCATGCACCCGATACTTTACTATACTGGAGTCCAACTATTGTAGCATGGTTCGGGCCCTGATTGGATGTTTTGAAAATCATTTCACTTTCCCTGGTCTTGCGTCGATCATCTTTGTGAGTTCTTCAGTCCATAGTGAATCTTGTTTGGCATGCAACTCAACTATGTCTCTCAGGCCGATGAAGTTATCGAGGGTGTCGAACTTGGGGAGTATGATATCCTATATTGCTCTATTGATTTTGCTTCGATATTTCTTTCGAGCTCTTCGGTGAGGTCACAAAGAACCTTTTTTTGGTAGTCGAGAGGATCTTTCATCTAATCTGGGTTGAGGTAATTTAGTGATCAGGTAACACATAGTAAGATACAAACAAAACAAAATAGACCAATGCGTACCTGTGGATCTCGTTAGTCTCGATCATTTAATACTTACATGATCCCAGTCGCCCCTTTGAATGACCTGTGATTTCCTTGTCCATGCTGCCTCTCCTCTCCAGTTTAAATGAGTTACGTCAACGCACCATAGCGTGGAAAATCAGGCACGATAGATATGAGAGTCAGAACTGTCACAGTAGTCGCTTGACCCTTGGGGCTGGGGAAAGGATGCCAGTGTCGAACGTGTGTGTGTACGCTCCCAAAAGGTCAGATACCGTAATAATGAAGTCATTAAATGCCTCAATTTGAGGCAAGTGGTTCCTCTAGAAGCCACATCACCAAGTGTGTCAACTATCATTCGTTAATAATGGAGGTTGGGAAGTTTAAAGAGATTAGAATGATTGTATCGTATATTCCCTACAACTCTGATCGACAACATTTCATACGTTCTGGATTGCATTCGTCGAGAAGATATGACGTGTTAACTCTTTGAGACATCCTATTGTGAGGCGTGAGTGTCCTTTTTCACATTCTATTTTTCTTCCTTGTTTCACTATATATTCTAGGGGCTTTGTGGAGAATTCTATGCAGCAGTTGAGTTTATACATCGTTAACGCTGGTCTAGCGAGTCTAATTCTGGTGAAACTTTGTGTCATAGTTATTTACTCATCCACAGATGTCAAAGACAATACATTGTTACACTATGGGATTCCTCTTAAACAAAGGACGAGGTTTGTGAGGTAGCCGGAGTGCCAGCTCCGAGCCCTAGTGTGCCTAGGACTCTTTCTTATTGGCATCTAGTTTTCCTGAAGCTTCAATAGGACATACCTGCCTTTGGTTGGAAACAATGTTCGCATCTCAAGCAAAGGTGGGAGTGGAGAGAAATATGCTTGAAGGAAGTATGTTGGGTGTCGTTCCTTCTCAAGAGCAGACACCACGGAGGAGGGGAAGGCCTAGAAAAAATAAGGGAAAAGGAGGAGAAGACTGCCTCCCAACTGAGATGAGTACACACTCGACCGTTGAAGAGTTTATGATGCACACTACTTGGCCAGAGCCTATTGGGACTACCAGTCGAGGAAGCGAGAGATGAAAGGGAGAGGAAAAGACACAAGTTTCTCTCGTTGGGAGTCCCATCCAGTAGCTAGAGTGAGCCCAACTTGTCATAGCCGAACTTTACCAAGAAAATAGAGAATTGCGGAGACAGTTGGCGGCGAATAAATAGGAGGTATCGACACTGTAGGGTCGTGAACGAAGAACATATTGGCTCAAGAGATGGATTTTGGAAGCACAGGATATGATTGTGCAACTGCGTGAGGTGCAGAGGATGAAGGGGAAGGAGAAAAAATAAAACACTACAAGGCACAAGGAGTAGTCCAGGAGAAGGTCCGTGCGCAGGAGATACAAAATGGGTGGTCTCTTGCTTTGCATTCTACCAAGTGATGCTTGATAGTTTTCTCTTTTTTGTTGTAATTTTTTTCATATTCTTACTGTAACTGAGCTAGTTAGTCAAGATGTCGGTGGTGTTTATTTGTATGTAACCTAATCTTGGAGGGAGCTTTAATTATATGAAAATTTGAAAGTGTTTTGAGTGTATCGTGTTCCCTCTTCGTATGTAAATCTACCGTGTTTTTTCTTTTATCTAAGTTTCTTGCAAATTATGAGCTTTTATAATTATCACTTTTTTGAGTTGTTTTCTGAGTTCGTTGATATGTTTCTTTTAAAAATTATGATGTCGATTGATGCTGATGTGCATTACTGACTCGGGGTTATTAAAATATTTTAAAACATAAAATCTAGAACTCAGCCAGTGGGTAAGGATTTCACTTGGGGACTTCACTCACGTTGAATGCGCTAAAAGAGCTAGATACTACGACTGTTAATGTTGGGAAGGCATTGGGGATTGACGTTCAAACAAAAAATTAATGCGTAGTTTTCTTCGTGAATTATCATTTTTGTGAATCCTCAATGTTGAAATTGTTTTAGGAGTCGGTGATCAATGATACCACTCCCTTGTTTGTGCAATGCTTACTCTTTCATTTTTTTGTTGAAACCAGACGGATCGATCTTCAACGATATCTTTAGTGGACTTTATTCGCGGGGATGAGAAAACCTCCTTCTGCTGACGTCAATGAATATCAACGCTCGACTATTTTGAACTTCTCAAGCGATTTTCGCTACTTTTAATCTTTCCCAATGCTAAATTTCCTGAGCGTGTTGGGGAAAACTTTAGACTGTCGATTTCTTATGTAGTTGTTAAGTCCCTTTTAAAGTTAGGATGATTATTTGTATGTTAAATCGGAATTTAAACAATTCAAACATGAAAACATAAAATATAAGCACAGGCAACAGTTTCATACTGAAGTGGAAACAGATAGTGAAAAAGATCAAGCGGTACCCAAAAAGTAGAAATGGACAAAGAATTTTTAGGGTGTGTTGAGTGCTCAACAAATGGCGATTCACTGGGTGAAACTAGAATCTTTGTTCCTTCCCCGAGGCCCGACTGATACGAAAGTTGATGGATAATCTTAACTGGTCTTAAATCAAAACCTCTTAACCTTTGCAATTGAAGTTCTTTGTATGATGCTTCCAGGTCTACCTGTGGGGTTTTAACCCTTTTCCTCCTTCATTTCCTTTGACCCTGACTCATTCCCCCTTCTTACAAAAGTTTAGCAAAGTATTCACTGACATGAAGACTTTAATTACCTCTACTCACCTAATTCGGTGTCGCTCCACTACCAACGAGCATTCATAGCCCCGACAGAGTCACCCCGACATCACAAACCTTGCCCCACTGCTAGCGATCATCCATAGCCCCGACGTAGATATATGCATACCCTCTCTTACTGTTCACTCTTTTGATAATATCAATTTTATTTAAGTATGATTCCATGAGTGAGTGAGGGAGGAGGATGTTTGTTTATTTGCAAGTGAGATGGTTAAGGTGGATCATTCACTAGCTCTATCTTCTGGGTTCATGTAGTCCTTTCCATCTTTCCTATGTTCCCTTAAGGTCTTACTAGACCACAAAGTAGACACTTTTGTAATTTCTCTGAAGTTTTTCATTTTCTTAGGTTAGACAAAGGATTCCTCAAAGTAACCGCAGGTTTTCTAGTACTTCTTGTGTTTGTAAGTGAGGGATTAGTTAGAAACAAAGTTCTCTATGTTGCATGATTTTAAGACCAACCATCGTCTTGTTGGAGACACCTTCAAAAGTATAGAAAACCAGAAAGAAAAGAAACAACAAAAGAAGTATTTCGCAACCATGAAGATACTCAACATGAAACACACATAAAAAAAATAAAAAAAATATTGGAAGTATTGTTTTAGAGCTTGGCCATTTACTGGGAGGGCATCAGGTTCCCCCCTCATATTCTACAAATGATAAGTTTCTTCCCCAATCTTCTCAGCTACCTGAAAATGTCCAAGACATAAATTCTGAAACTTAGAATGCTTCCCTTTTGGTTCATTTGTCATGTCCCACTTCAAGACTAAGTCTCCTACTTCAAAGTTCTTTTCTTTAGCCTTATGATTATCAAACCACCTTTTCACTATCTATTGGTGAGCTAGGAACTTTGACTTAGCCTTTTCTCTCTCTTCTTTCATCATAAGAAGAGTTTTGATTCTTTGTTGTATGGCCAACAAAGGTTCCTCACTGGAATATTGGGCTAGTTGAAGACATGGAAGATAGAGCCCATTTGGGAGGATGGATTCTTTCCCATAGACCAAAAAGTATGGGGAATTACCCATATCTTATTTGGGTGTGACTCTATCGGCCCATAGAGCATTATGGAGTAGATTATGCCAATTTATTTGGTTATCTACAATTGTCTTCTTTAATATTCTCACTAGGTTCTTATTGGTTGATTCTGCCACACCATTTCCCTGGGGGTAATAATTTGCAGAGTACTTAATTATGATTCCTTTTTCCAGAGAAAACTCCATCAATAGGGTGGAAGAAAAATAAGTTGCATTATCAAAGACCGGAATGGAAGGGACACCAAAACTTGTAATCAGTTGTTGTTCTATGAATTGGATCACTACCTTTTCGTTTACATGAGTCAGAGGAATGGCCTCTGCCCATTTCGTGAAATAGTCAGTGGTAGTAAGAATGTACCTATGCAGTTTTGAAGATCTAGGTGTAATTTATCCTATGATATCCAACCCCCATTGCTCAAAAGGCCTATAGATAGTCACAGGTTGGAGTGGGACTACTGCTCTCTTCTCCTTTCCAACACTTATTTGACAAGCCTTACAATTTCTAGTGTGAGTATGAGCATCCTTGAACAAGGTGGGCCAATAATAGACAGCTCTCAGAATCTTATGAGCGATGGTGTTTCCTATGAAATGTCCCCCGATGGGGCCATCATGGAGCTCCTTCAGCACTTTGTCTGCGTCTTCACGTTTGAGACATCTTAATAGTACTCTGTCATAATTGATCCAAAAAAGTACCGAATTTATAAGGTGATATTGTGCAGATTTTAACTTGAGGGCTCTCCTTTCCCTAGGGTGGAGGTTTTCGGGACAAGTCCTGTGATGTAGAATATAAGTTAAATCCTTATACCAAGAATCTTTTCCTAGGGATATGTATGATACTTCTCTACACCCTAGTTTCATTTCGTTCTTCCATCCAGAATATTCATTTACTTGGTCCCGGGCTTCAGTTGCAAGCTTGCATAACCCTTGTCCTCTTACTAATTTGGTAGGTTTTATATCTAGGTCAAATTCCTGGACTACTGCCATCCAGTTCCCTCTTCTTTCCCCCATTTATTCTTGGGTAAACAAGGGTCAGACTGCAAGATGTGGCACAATCACTTTAGTGTTATTCTTGAGGATGTAAGACTTGAAATGTTTTACTGCCTTATATACTGCATACGACTGTCAATCTATAGCAGGATAGTTGAGCTCAGCTCCTTGAATATTAGTTCTCATGAATGAAAATGGGGCCTCGTTGTTGTCGTCATCCTTCTGAGTCATAAATGCAACTAATGATTGGTCGGAGGCGAAAGTATAAAGGTAGAGGTCTGTATTGAAATCGGGACTTCGCAACACCGGGGCCCAGGATATATCAGCTTTTATATTGTTGAAGGCATCTTTTTTCTCATCATCCCACTTAAATTCGACATCCTTGCTAATCATCTTTTGTAAAGGTTTGATGATTTCAGTGAAATCGGGAGTGAACTTCCTCACAAAATTGATTTTCCCAAAAAAGGACTGCATAGCTTTCTTGTTATGGGGCAAGAAAAGTTGAGTTATGGCCTTAATCCTTTCTGGGTCTATACAAATGCCTGCTTGAGATATAATGTGACCTAACTGATTAAATTCCTCGACATCGAAGATAGGTTTCTTAGGGTTCAAGGATATACCGTATTTCCTACACCTTTCGAAAATCTGAGTTAAGTGTTGGATGTGCTCTTCTCTATTCTTCGAATACACTGTCACATCATCTAGATACACTACCACACATTTATTGATTAGTCCCCAGAAAGATACAACCATGGCCCTTTGGAAGTTCTGTCTTGTATTAATTAACCCGAAAGGCTTGTGTTTATATGCGAAAGTTCCCCATTTGGTTCAGAAGGTGGTTTTTAAACGGTCTTCCTCTGAAACTAAAGCCTGGTTGTAACCTGAGAAACCGTCTAGTAGAGAAAAAATCTCCGAGCCAGATACGGTCTGCAGGAGATGTTCCATCGGCGGGACTGGGTAGTTTTCCTTTTTTGAAGCTCTGTTGAGGTTCCTAAAATCTACGCATAAGTGGATTTCACCCAAATTTTTCCTCACCGGGACAAGAGTTGCTGCCCAGACAGAATTCCTAACCTGGAAAATGATTTTGGCATCTAAAAGTTTCTTTAACTCCTGATACATGAGAGGTTCCAGGGATGGATTATACTTTCATAGCTTCTATTGGAAAGGTTTTACTTTAGGTTTTAACAATATAATGTGTTGAATGATGCGGGTATCATACGTTTTCAAATCCCTATAGGACCATGAGAAGACATCTTGGTATTATCTAAACAATTTGAGATAATATTCCCTTTCTTCCTTAGATATAGTCTTGCCGAGATTCACATTATTTGGGTTCTCTGGGGTCCTAAGATATATAGTTTCATGCAAGGGAAAATAGCTAGATCAGTCTTTGTGTTTCTAGATCCCTTAAATCGATCTTTCAGATCAAACATATTTTCTAGATTAGCTATCCCTTTAGGGATTGTGTGAGACTTTGATTTATCCATAGGTTGTCCTGTCTGAGGATCGATCTCTGTTGATTTTTATTGGAATTATTCATTGTCAATAGTGAGATATTTGAAATTGTCTTGGTTAGTCAAGAAGTTTATGATATGTTCATCTCCTTTAAATACTTTCCAATTGGAAATGTTATTAGGTACCGATGGTTTGTAGAGAAGCTCCATAGTGAATTAGGAGGCTTCATAATACTCTAGAAGCGACAGCCTGGAAGCAGTTGTGGCCAAGGAGTCAACAAGAATATTCTTAGCTCTAGGGATCGCTGTAATATTGAAGGCTTCAAAGTGCTCTATTAACCTATGTTCCTCCTACTGATAGTTATTTAGGTGAGGAAAATTGCAATATATAGTATTTCTTACTTGTCTAACAATAATTTTAGAGTTTTTGAAAACTTTCAATTCTTTGACATTCAAATCTATGGCTTTCTTTAATCCTTGTACTAGAGCTTCATATTCAGTTGTATTGTTGGTACATTTGAACTTTAGCCTACAGAACAAGAAATGATGTTTACCTTTAGGATCGATGAGGATGCACCCTGCTCCTGACCCTTATTGCGATTTAGATACATCAAAATAGAGGGTCCAAATTTGTGAACGACAATCGCTCTTTTCCTTTCCATTGTTAATTCCGTGCATTCCGATCTTTTTTTTTGTAATCTCCAATGCAGGGTTTTGACAGAAGAGGGTGTCTCCTGTTGGTATCGATGAATCCTCTTGAAAAAACATTTCAGATTTTTGGGTAAGAGGAACATCGGAAAAGAGAGGAGAAAAGTTTCCAAAGTAGGAATTGCAAGAATAATTGCCCAATATGGGGAAATCTGTGGATGACGATTCGTTCAGGGTTTCTAGATCAGTGACTGTATGTTTCAAATATCTCTCCCTATTGATTTTTATCATGTTCTTGTATCCCTTCAGTGGTAGCCAAAGGTGTGCCCAGTTTGTACTGAAGCACCTGTTTAGATTTTTAGACCAATCTCGACTCAATAATAGCCCATATGCCTCTAGGATATCTACTACAATGATGTCAATCACTTGCCAAAATGTGGGATGTGTCGATATTATGATCATCACATCTTTGAGTTCTCCTATGACCTTGACCTAGGCTCTGTCAAGTTGAATGACATGTTTATCACTCTTGAGAGGAATTTCATTTAATGTTTTTCAAACAGACAAGGAAATACCATTGGAAGACGCTCCAGAATATACCAAACAGTTATGAAGGTTTCTATTGAAGACTTCAAACATTAAGAGTAACGGTGGGACAAAAGGATTTTCCTTTCTATCTCCTGAACAGGTTTTTATAGTTGGTTTTCCCACCAGATCTGTGGAAGACAGATTTATTTTTGGACCATTACCTTCTATCGAGTTTTCTACTGAGTTCAAATCTTGTAACAAAAATTCCTTCTACTGAGGAATCCTGCATATGTCCATAACTGATATATTAGCCTTTAGCTTCTTCAAATCTTTGACCACGTTGTAATCTAGTTTGGGAGATTCCTGGGTATGAATGCTTATAGGGTTTTTTCCTAGATCGAGGGATGTTTTCGGGCGATCAGGAATTAACTTAATTTTTGAGGCCTGGGTGGCATCAGTATATTTCGAGTTAGACATACCCTTACTAGGTGTCTATACCACCAAAACTTCCGTGGGTTGTTCCTGAGACTCAAACAGGTCGTCGAAAGGGATGATCAGGTCAGGATCCCATATTCCTGGTAAAAAATATTCATAACCGAACTACTTAGGTTTTTGGTCAGGGAGACTTCATCTAGAAATTGATTGGCCATCAAATTCATGGCATGTACCCATTGAGGTCAGTCTCTTTCAGAGTGGTTTTCATGATGATAAGTACAGAAAGAGTCATATGCAACATTCCCTAGATCAATATTTAAGTTAGGTAGGGGAGGTTCAATTGCTTTGAAAGGTTGGTTTCTTTTAAAGAAAGGATTATAGGGCCTTTGGCCTAGGTTTCCTTCTCCTACATTTCTCTTCATGTCTATGATATCATTTGATAATTTCTTAACCATGCGTTGTAGATATTATATATCTCCATTACCTTTGTCAGTAGTTTGTTCAATTGGTTTCCCCGACGGTCTAGTCAAAAGGAGTCCTCTCCTAGGAGGGGTTTGGGGTTCTTTCTTTACTAGGGAGGCCTGGCCTTCTTTACATCCTTTCATATGGAATTCTATTGTCTTTGCCTCCTCAAATTTTTTTGCCAGAGTTTGCTTAGCGGCTCTTTTTACAAACATAGAAATATAAGTCGGGAGCACATTAACATAAACCTCGATTTGCAACTCCTGAGTTGGTCTTGCCATGGGATGGAATTTGTTTAATATGGTCGTGAATATTTGATTGAAATCTTTGACCCTTTCTTTTAGACTCGTAGTGGTTATGAACAAATCATCCATTAGAGCTCCCATAGTAGTTTCCTCTGCAAATTTATCTAGAAAATATTTTTGGAACTTGGTCCAGCTAGTTATAGATCCTACTAGCATATTAAAATACCATGTGGAAGATGAATTTTCAAATGTGTATGGGAAAAGTCTACATACCATGTATTCATGTTGAACATTCATAAGTCTGATCGCGAGTATGAAATTCTTGATATAATCTTCAGGTAATCTAGAGGTTTCAGGATCAAACTTAGGCAACAACTTCTCTGGATGTGGGGTAAGGTTGTGGACTGGTCCTGGGAAGAACAAAGAATCTCTGGCTAACAAGGGTTGATTTTTCAGAGGAGGGTTTCCCCTTTCATCATTATGGTCGTTGTTGCCTTCCATATCTTCAGACTCTGAGTTAAACTCCTCTTCTTTCGAGAAATCGTTTGGTTCAGAGACGTGGTCGACTGGCATTTTGGGTATCAAATCAAGAGGTTCTTGGATTTCAGTAATCGCGAAATATATTAAGTCTTCTACAAAGTGCATGAAAACCTCATTGGGAGTACTAACCACTGGTCCTCTTTGTTGTTTTCTTTGAGGGAGTATAGGAGCTAAGGACAACACATCGATCTGTTGGGCATAGGCTCTTGTGATTCTCCTGAATTGATTTACTTCCTCGTGAGGAAGGGCGTAAGGTATTTCAGGGTGAAAAGGTTCTTCCTCGGGCTGGGGCGAGTCACCCTTTTTAGGAGTACTTAGTGTGTGTGGTTTGTCTTGTGAATGACTAGCCATGCATGTGGGTTGTTACAAATCTGTAGGTTGTTCGAAATGTTATATAAAATATATATTCAACCATCCATTCTCAGGCCCTCCTTCTAGCACCAATTCTATTGATGGGTCTTAAATCCCTCGATTCAATAGTATGAACCAAACCCGCCATCGAGGCCCAATTCGAATTTGCAGCGTTTGAATATGGAATGGTTCTCTATATCTTGCGATCTGGCTAAATTATCGATGGGATTTGTGTTTTCTTGTGAAGGATCTTCGTTTAGTTAGGACTATAATCTTTTGTATTTTATCTTGGGTGGGACTAGTATGAGAGATGCAAGCTAGTATAAAGCAACTTGACAACAAAAACGATTAATTTTTAACTACTGGGGAAGAAGCTAATCTTGGGATAACCCTCTACTCAAACATGAAGACAATGATTCTATACCATAGGCCTAGCACTAATACATCAACCATCTGAGCATCCAATTACTGTATGAGAAACTAATTATCAAAAAATAAAGAACATATGTAATAAGACAATGGAAAGAAAAATAATTCATATGCCATAACCATTCATTACATAATAACACAACGATTCATTTTCATCATTAAATCCAAGAACATTAAAACATTGCATCGGATAACTTGACAACAAAATTAATTTCTCTTACTTATTACTGCACCATTCATGAAATAGGATAGGAAGTAGTTCTTCTCCAAGTCCCATCACATGCATTCAATGAAAATAGTTTGTCTTTGGTCCAGAAGGACTTCTCAATTCATAGCAGCTTCAAAATCATTCTTAACAACCAAAAATAAAGAGTTCTTACAACAACCATCGACCCTAGCTAATTGGTCAATATCTTTATTTATAATATAAATTTTAACTGATATTAATGGCTAAGTGAAGTTTAAGAAAAGTAAAAAATCTCCACGTAGTGTCATCTTCTAACAGTTTCTTTAACAATGAACTAGAGATATCTATTGAAAAGGGCGAGTTCTCTCGTATTCGTACCAACTGATAAACAATTCTTCACAATTTTGGGTCCATCGAAATATGTGATGTTCCATCGGAGCCACATATATTCCCCTGATGTCCACTCCATGTGCTCGGTACTTTACTAGACTAGAGTTCAACTTCTATAGCATGGTTTGGGCTCTTATTGGATATTCTTCAAATCGTTTCACTTGCCCTAGTCTTGCGTCGATCATATTTGCTAGTTCTTTGGTCCATAGCAAATCTTGTTTGGCATGCGACTCAACTATGTCGCTTAGGTCGATGAAGTTATCAGGGGTGTTGAACTCGGGGAGTCTGATATCCTTTATTTCTTTGTTTATTTTTCTTCAATATTTCTTTCAAGTTCTTCGATGAGGTCATGGAGCAACTTTGTTTGGTAGTCCAGAGGATATTTCCTGTAATCCGGGTTGAGGTAGTTTAGCGATCAGTAACACATAGTAAGATAAAAACAAAATATAATAGATCGATGCGTACCTGTGGAGCTCGTTAGTCTTGATCATTTAATACTTATGTGATCCTAGTCACCCCTTTGAATGACCTGTGATGTCCTTGTCCATGCCACCACTCCTCTTCAATTTAAACGAGTTACATCAGCACACCATAGCGTGGAAAATCAGGTACGATGGATATGAGCGTCAGAACCATCATAGTAGTTGCTTGACCCTTGGGTCTGGGGAAAGGATGCCAGATTCGAACGTGTGCACGTACGCTCCCAAAAGGTCAGATACCGTAATAATGAAGTCATTAAATGCCTCAAGTTGAGGCGAGTGGTTCCTCTAGAAGTTGTATCACCAAGTGTGTCAACTATCATTCGTTAATAATGGAAGTTGGGGATTTTAAAGAGATTATAATGATTGTACCGTATATTCCCTGCAACTTAGATAGACGATGTTTCATACATTCTGGATTTCATCCATCGAGCAACTATGATGCATTAACTCTTCGAGACATATTGTCACAAGGTGTGAGTGTCCTTTGGCACATTTTGTTTTTCTTCCTCATTCCGCTATAAATTCTAGGGGCTCTGTGGGGAATTATACGTAGCAACCGAGTTTATACATCATTAACGCTAGTCTAATGAGTCTAATTCTGGTGAAACTCTGTGTCATAGTTCTTTACTCATTCGTAGACGTCTAAGACAATGCGTTGTTGCACTATGGGATCCCCCTTAAATAAGGGACGGGGTTTTTGAGGTAGTCGAAGTGCCAGGTCCTAGCCCCAGCATACCTGGGACTCTTTCTTATTGACATCCAATGTCCCTAAATCTTCAATAGGAGGTACCTTCCTTTGCTCGGAAATAGTGTCAACATCTCAAGAAGAGGTGGGAGTGGAGAGAAATATGCCTGAAGGATGTATGTTCGGTGCCATGACTTCTCAAGAGAAGACATCGTGGAGGAGGGGAAGGCCTAGAAAAAATAAGGGAAAAGTAGGAGAAGACCGCCTCCCAACTGAGCTGAGTGCACACCCGGTCGCTGAGGAATTTACGATGCACACTACCTGGGTGGAGCCTGTCGGGACTACTAGTAGAGGAAGCGGGAGATGAAAGGGAGAGGCAAAGACACTAGTTTCTCCCATTAGGAGTCCCATCCAGCAGTTAGAGCGGGCCCAACTTGCCATAGACGAACTTTACCAAGAAAATAGAGAATTGCAGAGACAGTTGGCGGCAAAGAACTAGGAGGTATCGACACCACAGGGTCGTGAAGGAAGCATAGATTGGCTCAAGATATGGCTTTCGGAAGCACAAGATATGATTGTGCAACTAGGCAAGGCATAGAGGATTATGGGGAGGGAGTAAAAGGAAAACACTACAAGGTGCGAGGAGTAGTCTAGGAGAAGATCCGTGCGCACGAGATACAAAATGGGTGGGCTCTCTCTTTGCATTCTCCGAAGTGACACTTGATAGTTTTCTCTTTTTTGTTGTAAATTTTTTCATATTCTTACTGTAACCGGGCCGATTAGTCAAGACGTCGGTAGTGTTTATTTGTATGTAACCTGAGCTTGGAGGGAGCTTTAATTATATGAAAATTTGAAAGTGTTTTGAATGTATTGTGTTCCCTCTTTGTATGTAAATATACCATGTTTTTTCTTTTATCTAAGTTTCTTGCAAATTATGAGCTTTTATAATTATCATTGCTCTGAGTTGCTTTGTGAGTTCGTTGATACATTCCTTTTAAAAATTCCGATGCCAATTGATGATGATGTGGCGTTACTGACTCAGGGTTATTAAAATATTTTAAAACATAAAATATAGAACTCGGATGGTGGGTAAGGATTGCACTTGGGGACTTCGCTCACGTTGAATGCGCTAAAAGAGATAGATATTGTGACTGTCAATGTTGGGATGGTGTTAGGGATCGACGTTCAAATGGAAAATTAATTCGTAGTTTTCTTCATGAATTATCATTTTTGTTAATCCCCAATGCTGAAATCATTTCGGGAGTCGACGATCGACGATACCACTCCCCTGTTTGCGCAACGCTTACTCTTTCGTTTTTCTGCCGAAACCGGACTGATCGGTCTTCGACGATATTTTAGTGGATTTTATTCGTGGGAACGAGAATACCTCCTTCTACCGACACTGATGAAGATAGACACTTGGCTATTTTGAACTTCTCAAGCAATTTTAATCACTTTTAATCTTTCCCGATGCTGAATATCCTAAGCGTGTTGGGGAAAACTTTAGACTATCGATTTCCTAAGTAGTTGTTAAGTCCCTTTTAAAGTTAAGATGATTCTTTGTATGTTCAAGCAGCCTTTAAAAAATTCAAACATGAAAACATAAAATATAAGCACAAGCAATAGTTTCATACTGAAGTGGAAACAAACAGTGCAAAAGATCAAGTGGTACCCAAAAAGTAGAAATGGACATAGACTTTTTAGGGTGTGTTGAGTGCTCAACAACTGCATAGATTTGTGGCATGCTCCTAGCTACATCATTGATGGTGATAGCTTCTTGGATATTGTAGTCCCTCTTACTGTTCTATTGTCTATGTGGGCAGTCCCTCAATCGATGATCTTCTCCACAACCCTAGCATTTTAAGGGTTCCTTCTTTAGGTTACCATTCTTTCCCGGGGCTGTATTAAAAGGTTTATTTCCACTTTGAGAGGGGAAATTTTTCTGATATACACTTGTAGTAGGAAGTCTCCTTCTAGAATATTTTCCATATTTCTTGAATCTTGAGGATTTAAACCCTTTCTTTTGGAATTTGGAACTACTCCTAGTCTTCCAGTCCTCGCAAGGTCTTGTCTTACTCCCAAACTGTTCATAACAATACTTCGCCTTCCCGATAATTTCACTAAGGTCTTTGGTTCATCGAACTCAATCTTGTCCCAGTAGGTCTGAGGTAACCGACTAATGAACTGTTGCATTTTTATGTTTTCATATTTTATGTAGGGTACATACCTTGGTAGTTCAAGGAATTTATTGACAAAATTGTCTATGGTGAGATGCCCCAGCCTAAGTTCATAGAACTAATTAGTCTTCTCATCCATGTATTTTCTGACATATATTGATTCCTGAAGTATTTATC
>ML877286.1:4847-17931 GCA_009831015.1 Picea engelmannii | reverse complement strand
ACATGGTGCTTGAAATGCAGAGGATGAATTGTAACTTCTCAAAAGGGAGAGAGCAGAGCAGAACAGCGATATGCAGAGGAGAAGTGCAGTGCTATGTATGTGGCTTCTCGCAACTATTTATAAACGGAAAGAGAGGGAGTGGGCAGTAAGAAGGTTTGGCCGTGGTGAAGACGGAGGAGAGGCATGGGTCTACACGCAAGCAGAAGTCACGCAAAGCATAAAGTCATTATTATTTTTATTTCTTATTCTTTAATTATTATATTTTTAATTTTATAGAAATATGTGGTTAGTTCATAAGTCCCCACACCATTGTCATTACTATTTTCCTAGCATGCTTTTTATTAACGTGGCTTGTGTTCATTCTCACTGGCTTTTTAGGACTCGGGTGGGTTGTTTAATTTATTAGAGGTTTTGATAATGTATAATTATGTGACTATTAAAACTTATGGAAATCTTATGGAGGTTGTATAATTATGTGACTATTAAAACTTATGTGACTATAATGTATAATTATGGAAATCAAATGATGATGGATGATGGATGATCTTTGAGCATTTAAATTTTAATAAAAGGGTTTTTTATTTCAATTTTAAAAATGTTATATGGTATTTCTATTATGTAGTGGAATTTTTGGAATTTTCAAAATATTTATATTGTTTTTTTTTTTTATTAAAAGCTTTATGCTAAATAAAATATCTAGTTATATACTAGAAAATTTTAATTTATTTAAATATTTTTAAGACTTCTTAAAATGTATTTTTACATTGATTAAAGGATTGTTTGATATGATTCTGCGAATTTCAACTCCAATGTCTTGGGGTTGAACTCAAAATATTACTTAAATTAATAATGCAATTTTTTTTTATGTAATTGGTTTAAAATATTTTTTTGAAGCAAGAAAATAACTACCACCCAAAAACATCTGGAACAAGTCTAAAATATTTCTTAAAATAATAAAATAACTACAATCCAAAAAACTTAATTTTTTAAACTAATTGTTGTCAATGCATGTACTTCCAACAACACCATCAATGACGATGGAGTCCTTTCGAGGTGAGGATAAGAGGGAATGCTTTTTACCTTTTTTGTTGAGCCCTCAAACAACCAATTTTTTAGTGTGAGCAATATTTGAAAAGACCTAAAATTCATGCTATGAACGATTAGATT
Source organism: Picea engelmannii (assembly GCA_009831015.1). Classification (NCBI taxonomy): domain Eukaryota; kingdom Viridiplantae; phylum Streptophyta; class Pinopsida; order Pinales; family Pinaceae; genus Picea; species Picea engelmannii. Next base: position 16,764 of record ML877286.1, on the reverse strand, counting down.
CAAACTTTTGACTCAACATGYTGGAATATGTAAMTCCCACTTGTCTTAGGTGTGATCATATTTGTTYTTATCATGATCATTTGYCATAATTARGTAGRGTTCATCTTTGTGTAGAGTTTGTTTCCTAGTCTTTGGGAAGTTGTTGGAACTAGTTGGATTTGAGAGATTCTCTCCAACTAGATGTTTCCTAGATTGGTGTGAGGTTGGGATATTTCCTAAACCAAGAAGATTGTGTGATCAAGGTAGTTTGTCTATCTTGAGACAAATCTTCGTGTATTTATATGTACTCTATTTCATTGTTTAATAGAGCGCTCAACGCATTTTTGTTTTGTGTGTAATAATGTCTACTCTCCCTCTAATGTTTCCTTTAATCGAATCAAAGTGGGACTAGGCTTGACTCCATCACGAGGGGACCCAAGGAATTGGAAGCTTTCATAGAGGAATAGATTCATGTAGGTGAGAGTAGATTGATTTTGTGTGTCCCCGGTTTATCCATGGGAATATGTTGATTGTCCATATGATCTGTAGAGAGACGAGTTGTTGTTGTGAGTTTATGTGAAGTAGACAATAGGGGTGGTGATCCAGGTGGATATTGGTGGCCACCCACTTATTCCAACTCGCTCCACTTGACAATTTTTAGTTCAACACGTTCTTCTGTGCTTCTTTGTAATTGTGGGTTCTACACTTCTGGGGCTGTCTGAATCCCTACACATCTTCCAAGTGGAGATTGGTGGCCACCCACCTAATCCAACTGGCTTAGTTTGAAATTTTTCATGTTAGTACACCTTTTTGTACTTCTAGGGCCGTTTTGGGGCCCTAAACAATGTTTTTTTGGCTTGCCACAATCAAAATGTAGATGGAATCAGAGTTTGACGAAACAATGTGTAGTTCTCGAAAAGACCTTTCCAACAGGCTATCACGCGGCTAAAATGGAGGTCATATGCAAAAGTTACGACCCTGAGAAGTTGAGGTACCAACTTACCCATCAGAGCCCACATAACTTTTGGAGTTTCACCTCCTAGGGTTAGATTTTTGGATGTCTAGGGTTAGGGTTTTAACATTCATGCATAATGTTAAAAAAGCCTTTGGAACCTCATTGTAATCATACTTCTCAATCAAATGCGTGTAGCAACCACATCTCTTCTCATAGATAGCTACCACCATTCGAGCAAGTTGTTTCAGTTCTACATTTTTACAGTTTCAGCCTATTTCATTTATTCAATAGAAGTTTTTGTTCACTGGATATATGTTGTTATCTTTGTGTTATTATATTCAGTCTGTTATTCATTTTGTTCCACTCATAAATCTGGATCAGTGGTATCAGAGCGATCTTCTCTTCATTTATTTTTCTTCGTGCATGTCCCCGACAAGATCTGGGTACAAGAAGTTGGGACTTGAAACAGTCAAACCTTTGCAAGATCGGTCACACCGAGCCCGACAACAACCCATGGGGGATGAAAAGAAAGATGATGGAGCAGGAGATCCTTTTAAAATGTTTCTCAAGGAAGCCCTTGCCCGACAAAGGAACAAAATGATGGACAACTTTGCACAAATCCTTTGGTGGCTACCCACAGGAGAAGCATCTTCATCAAGCGTCCATGCAACCCCCTTCAAGGTACAAATAAATTTTGATATTCCATTATTTGAAGGACTGATAGATGCAGATGCTATATATAAATGGTTGAATCTGCTCGAAGGGCATTTTTCGGTCCACAATTTTTTCGATAGGGAAAAAATTACTTTTGCACTCCTCAAGGTCATCCCCCATGTTAAGGACTGGTGGGATACTTACTATGAGCAAAGGGCCATAGAGGAATCTACAATATTTTTGGTCTCCCCCACATGGGATTCCTTCAAGGATTCCATTAAAGAACAATACTACCTTGTTGGAAGCTACGAGGACTAGTACACTAGATGGACCACCCTGCGTCAGGAAAGGGACCAAACAGTACCAGATTTCACTAATATTTTCCATACCCTGTGTACCAAATTGGGTATCAAAGACTTTGAATGACATCTGGTGCTCAAATTGTTAATGTTTAAGCCATTATTATAGATGTTTGCATTTCATTAGATAACAATAGCATAATCCAGGATCATTGAGAAATACACAATCACAAGAGACGTGCAGCATTTATCCTGGGAAACCCTCTAGGGGAAGAAAACCCAACAAAACTTCCTTAATATAGATAGACAATACAATGCCAAGAGATCTCTTATGCTAATACATAAAGTCCTCTCCTAGATATGCACCACTCTCTCTCCTTTGCCGGTAACAGATCAGAACTTGTCTCTCAAACTGAGCAAGTGATTTGTATCTAAGTGAGGCGCTAACCTCCTTTATTTATACAAGTCTGGCACGTGTGAAGTGTCTCTTCACTGGCAAGGCCAACTTCTCAAACTGGGTGGGTAAACCCACCTTTATTATATTTATGGGTCTGTTTAATATCTGTTGGGGCCGACTTCTTATTCTGCCTATTACAATTGTCTTTTGACCAATCCTCAAAAGGGGATTTGGTCCTATTACAATAACCGACATGATCAATCCACAATGGGGATTGATCCTATGAATAATATATCAATAATAATAAGAATACTCTATGCAGTTACATTATTTTAACACAAATATCGCGGTTGTTTGCATATATACGTTTAAACAAAAATGGAGTTTCTGGACATCACATCATTGGGTACGACGTATAGATATGTTGTCAAGATCGAGTAGAAATTTAAGCAGAAGAGGCAAGAGTTTGGATCTGCAAACTCCTCACAGCCGAAGCAGGGAAAAAGTGGCCCCAACCCACACAACAAGGGACAAAGCAAGGATGGCCACTCTCAGGACACCCAGTCCAAGCCGCAACACAATAAGGGCAATGGGAAGTCAAAGAAGGACACAGGAAAATGGTGTGAATACCATAAAATCCCTTACCACAACATCGAAGAATGTCACTCCAAGCAGTCACTCATGGTTGAGCTGAAAGCTTCTGATTCAAAGGCCGATTTTGACTCTGAATCAAATCCAGGAGGGAAGTGGATTATTGATGTTGAACCTAGTGCCACGGTCGCTACCACCAAAGTCCAACCAAGTGAACTAGAAGAACCATAGGAAGGGGAACAGCTCTTTCACTCGCATATGTGGGTAAAGGGGGATCCACTTCATATCATTGTTGATAGCGACAGTCAGAAGAACCTTATCTCGGTAGAGGTCGTCAAGCGACTAGACCTGCCGACAACACCGCACCCGCAGCCTTACACCATCGGTTGGCTTTGCCAAGGAAGAGATATTTGTGTCAACCAAATATGTCATCTTCCCTATGGCATCAAGCCTTTCAAAGAAGAGGTATTGTGTGATATTTCTCCCCTTGAAGTTTGTGATGTTCTTTTAGGAAAACCATATTTTTGGAAGCGACATGTTGTGTATGAGTCTAGACCCTGCACTTGTGGTGGATATGGTCACAAAGCCCATGACTATTGGAACTCAAGAAGATAGTCAATAAGAAATGATTCACACAATATGACAACAAGAGTAAATAAGAAGACATGGAAAAGAAAATCTGAAGTAGCAAACAAAAAAGATGAGGAAAATATTGTTCCTGAAACTGATGAAGTTAATGATAGGAGTTTGGAGGATGAAATTACTAATAAGGAATATTCTCAAGACAAGAATAAAGAAGCTTCTGGTGCACATAATAATGAAGTTGATGAATCTCCAATGGTAGAACAACAAAAAGAATTGAGTGATGATTACATCAGAAATATTTCAATCCTATTTTAAATGGTACACTGAAACTCCTTCCAAAAGAAAAAAAAGAAGTGATCTCTGTCCAAGAAAGCTGCAAAGACTATGCTTAATGAAGCAAATTATCTGATGGATATTCCATCAATTAGTATTGACATTGGAGGGAAGTTGTAAGCACAACAGTATTCATATTGAACAAAGGTCAGCTCAAGATTAATAGTAGTAAAACTCATTGTGAACCCTATTTTGAAAGAGCTCATTCGGTAAAATACTTCAAGGTCTTTGGAAGTAAGGGTTACATCAAAAGGCATGATGAGAATTTCGAAAATGTGATGCTATATCTGATGAAGGTATCCTTCTTGGATATGATTTTACCAAGAAATCATATAGATGCTACAATCTTAGGCTACATAAGATTGTTGAGAGTACAGATGTGAAGGTGGATGATATAAAAACAAATTGGTATCGTAGTTAGAGATTGATGAGAATAGATGGACAAAACCAAAGGTTGTTTGAATAAAGATGAGCTACAATTGCGTAGTGTTCTAGTAGGAAAGCGACATCCACAGAAGCAACGTTCTGATGTGCAAAATGAGGTAAATGGCATTCCCTAAAGATAACAAGAAGAGAAACCCTGTCAAGAAAAACTATCCTTCTAGAAACAAAGAAGGAGAACAGTTAGTAAAAATTCAAGGGAAGTTCTGGTTAGAAAATAAGAAAGTAATTGGATTAAGTTTTGAAAAGACTCGATCACTACAAAAATTTGTATCAAGAAGACTACTCATATGAAACACAAAAATCCCAAGCAATTGAGATAAGAAGTTAGTAAATCAACAGGGGATTAAACCTTGTCAGGAAGAGCTACCTTTTCAGATATAAAAGGGGAGAGTAGTTAGAAGCAGAGAGAGAGCATATTGACAGGGGGAGTCATGCGTTTATGAAAGAAAAAGGTTGATTACAAAAGGAGATACTAGTGGATAGAGAAGTACTTATACAGACAGATCATAGGAAAATAAACCCTTTGCCATTGATGTCAAAGGGGGAGAAAAACTTCACATAAAGTAAAACTTCATAAAAGGAAAGCATCAACACAGGGGGAGTTTTTGTATATGAATTTAATGGGTTGACCTCAATGACAAAGGAGGAGATTGTTGGAAATATTGTCGTTGATGTCAACAGTCGATGTGATGATCTATTGTTAATGATGAATAACCACATCTGAGATTGTCATTGATGTCAACAGCCAATGTGATGATCTATTGTTAAATGACAAATGAGATTGCCATTGATGTCAGCAATATATCAGTAAGCAGAAGATATGAATTGATCAAAAGAGCAAGCTCAGGAGGAGGAGCGAACATTTGAAGATCAAAGCTTAGAAGGAAAAGCCCATTGCATAGTATATCAAAAGAAGTGAACAGTATGAAGAAATTCGTGTCTATTGTTGATCATGATAGGATCAACAATGATTCAATGATCAAAAGTTCTGAAGGAAGAACAGATTGTAGAGATATCGTTGGGATTAGTGTAATGGGTTGACCTCAATGACAAAGGAGGAGATTGTTGGAAATATTGTCGTTGATGTCAACAGTCGATGTGATGATCTATTGTTAATGATGAATAACCACATCTGAGATTGTCATTGATGTCAACAGCCAATGTGATGATCTATTGTTAAATGACAAATGAGATTGCCATTGATGTCAGCAATATATCAGTAAGCAGAAGATATGAATTGATCAAAAGAGCAAGCTCAGGAGGAGGAGCGAACATTTGAAGATCAAAGCTTAGAAGGAAAAGCCCATTGCATAGTATATCAAAAGAAGTGAACAGTATGAAGAAATTCGTGTCTATTGTTGATCATGATAGGATCAACAATGATTCAATGATCAAAAGTTCTGAAGGAAGAACAGATTGTAGAGATATCGTTGGGATTAGTGAAAATACTAAACAGTTGATCAGTGCACAGAAAATGTGAGAAGCCTCAGCAGCCGTCCGATCAGAATGAGAATCTCAGCAGCTGTCCGATCAAGAGTTTGACCATGTTGATCATCTGATACAACACACATCGATCATTTGAGTGATCGTGGGCTTGAGGACCATTGAAAGATCGTGACCGTTGATCTGCTTCAAGAATACCCGTTAGTCTTCGGATCCAGTGGACTCCAAAGTAGTGAAATGATCTGATCCATTGGATCAAGAGGACATGTGGAAAGTGATTGGAATTTTGTTGACTCGCAGATCAAGAAATTAAAAAATAGTGTTTCATGAACTCGCGAAACGCGAAATCACGATATGATCTGGACCATTGGATCATGGAGGGTCGTGGACCGTCAATCCAACGTAAGTGGATATCGGGAAATCGGATATTGGGAAATCAAGAATGGAAGAAGGGAGGTGAGTAGTCCTCCAAACTCGTGAAATGTGAAGACCCGATAAGCTCTAGGCTGTCAGATCACAAAGGAACAAGGATCGTTGATTTGAGAAGGACAGGTGGCATAACACATCAACGAACCACGTCAACAAGGACACGTGGCACAGTAAGACACTGACACGTGTCAAGTTAATACATCATTTCAGGTACGTGAAAATCACGAATATGAATGACACGTGGCAACTAATAGGCTTGTGACACGTCAACAAGTGACATCAGCAAGTTACGTCACAATGAGAATCCCGAAATTATGACAGCCATCCATCTCAATGCATGATTAAGTCATAGCCTTCAATCTACAACAGTGGAAGGATAGTGTAAGGATCAAACACTAACCATTGATCTGGTTCAGAGATGTAATGTGAGCCATCCGATCATTTCGGCGATATCATAATCAGGATTTTTGAGATGTTAGAGGTCATGAAGACTTGATGGGCAAAACACTGAAATCCTAACAACCATCCATATTAGTGGGTGATTGAATCACAACCGTTGACTCTAATAAAGCACTCAAAGTGTACGTTCGTTCTAGCACCTGGTCACCGCAGTTGGTCGTATGGTTCCGAGATGTAATCGACAATATCATAATCGAGAGTTTTGAAAGGTTGGACGTAACGAAGACCCAAATGTCAAAGTGTTGAAATTTTGACAACCGTCCATCTCAGTGGGTAATATGAATCATCCAATTATTTTGGCGATTTCGTGATCGTGAGTTTTGTAATATTGGAAGCCACGATGACTCAAAGGGAAAAGTACCGAAATCTCGTCAGCCATCCATCTCGTCAGGAGATTGAATCGTGATCGTTGGAACGATAAATGCTCAGGAGCTTGTATTGCCTAAGTGTGAGGTCACCGTCGTTGGTCATATGCTATAAGAGTTTTACAGGGCTGTCGCTATAGTTACTAAAGCCCGTGGTTCTATGATGCACAGTTATATGAAATGGTTTGTAGGAAGCGCCTCCATGAAATTGGTCTCTATGAAATTAACGGAGATCCGTGAACAAGTATAAAGGATAAAATTGATCCATGCTGTGATCAATTTATGAAAGGTATTCACAGTAAAGATAATTAAAATGTGATAAATTCATGACAAACAAAATGAACCGATACACGGTCATGATTAAAAGAGAATTAAATCGTGAAAATATGAATAAAGAATAAAAAGGAAAAATGATATTAATTAAAGTTTAGATTATCATTTTAAATGAAAAAGGTACAATGGTTCAAATAAAGGGACACGATGTTTTAAATTTCACACCTGATTGAAGATTATATAAACGAGAAAAAGTGGTGAGAAGAAAGTGTCTCTGTGGTTGAGATTAGAAGATCAAAAATAGAAGCAGAGTCAAAGATGAAGAACTATTCGTTCTAAGGTGTCTGTCAATGTCTAATTGAAGATCAAGAACAGAAGAAGACAAAGTAGCAGTTATGAAATTGAGAACTTGATAAAGAAGGCCATACAAGCAGAGGCTGCAACAGACAAGTAGAAAGTACAACAATGGCTACATGAGTCAAATTCAATGAAGAGCAAAAGAGATTGAATTGCATTATAAACTAAGGGTGGTTGGGTGGTGCAAGGGTAGGTTGGAGCCTACAGGGGAGTTGGTGCTTCCTTGTTAGTTGTAGCTGACTAAACAGGGGGTCAAAGCCTCCTACCAATTGGTGCTGGTGAACAGAGGGAGTTAGTGCTTCCTTGTCAGTTGTGGCTGACTAAATAGGGGATTGAAGCCTCCTACCAATTGTTGTTGGTGAATGAGGGTGTGGGTGCATCCTTCCAGTTGTAGCTGGTAAATGGGGTGTGGAAACATCCTTTCAGTTGTAGCTGAAGAAACTTGGGGAATGTCTCTCCATCAAGTTGTAGCTTGAAAACAGTTTTGTAAAAGAACTTTTTATTAATGAGAAAAGAGTTGGTGGTTTTCCCTGTTGGGTTCCACGATAAAATCTTGTGTTCATAAGGGTTTTTTGTTCATCATATATTGCGTAATTGAATAATTAATATGTGTGCTTAATATGGATGAAGATAAAAATAAAAAGTAGGCAATACTGATTCACCCCCCCCCTCTCAGTATTGTTGGATATTTCATCATGGGCCCTCAACCAAGTGACCAAGGGAAGTGGCAGGGAAAAGTTCGCGTGGGGGAAGGAACAACAATGAGCATTTGATGATCTGAAGCATCACTTGTGCTTAGCTCCAGTTCTCTCCTTACCCGATCTATGATAATCCTTCGATATTGAGACCGATGCATCCGACTATGTTTTAGGCACAGTTCTCACTCAACACGGTCATCCAATGGCATACCATAGTGAGACACCCTCAGATACTGTCTGGAAATACCCCACTTATGACAAGGAAATGTATTCCATTGTACAAGGTTGTCGTCAATGGAAACATTACATTCTGGGAAAGGAGACAATCATCCACACTGATCACAAGCCTCTGCAGTTCATACAGACACAAGGGAAGTTGTAGAACGATCACCATCAGAAGTGGTCCACCTACCTACAACAGTTCCATCTCAACATCAAGTATAAGATAGGGAGCACAAATCTTGTCGATGACTGCCTCAGTCGACCTCTCGTGGCTGCACTCACCAGCGTGCTCCATTCCTGTGGACACGAGGCATCTGAGTGGCCCCAATTTTATTAGCAACATCTGGACTTTGCCACCACCTATTAGCTCTTGGGTACAGGCATGGATGTCACCAATTTTCACATTCAAGATGGATTGTTATGTCATCTTGGCCATCTTTGTGTTCTTGCAAGCGAGAGTGTAAACACTACAGTCGGATGGCAGGACATTTTGGCATGGAGAAAACTGTGGCCGTTCTACATAAACATTTTTATTGGCCAAAAATCTGACGGGACGTCAACAAGTATAACAGATCCTGAACTGCCTGTGCCATTGCCAAAACTACCATAAATAAGCAAGATTTATACACGCCTCTTCCTACTCTCGAGAGGCCTTGGGAATCCACATCGATGGATTACAATTCTGGCCTTCCATCCACCAAGCAAGGCAATGATTGTGTATTTGCGATAGTTGATTGGTTTTCAAATATGGCCATCCTCATAGATTGCAATAAGAGAATCACAGTGGAAGATACTTCCAAGCTCTTCTTTGAACGAGTGTGGTCCATTTTGGGATACCACAGACCATCATCTCCGATCGGGACAACAGATTCCTCAGGACATTTTGGTCGAGTCTCTGGTCACTGTTGGACACCAAGCTCACTAAATCCACTACGTTCCACTCCCAAACTGACATCAAAACAAAGGTCATCAATTGGATGATTGTGCACATCTTGTGCATGTACAACTCTAAGCATATGAGTACCTAGGATGAGAGTCTCCCCTATGTTCATCACAACTATAACAGGGCTCTCCATAGCTCCATCGACCATATCCCATTTCAGGTGGGGTTGGGATTCCAACCCTTGGGTCCCATTGATGTTGCATTACCTCTTGCCACCACACATGCATAATCTTCCCATGTTCAGTCTGAGGTGGACAAAGCCACCAAATTCATTGAGCGGATTTAGCACATCCTCCAATAGGTCCATGAGATTTTGTATAAAGCCAATGCTAAGTACAAGCAACACTATGATCAACATAGGGTACCACACCAGTTTCAGGTGGGAGACAAGGTCTAGTTACATTTGCAGAAAGAGCACCTTATAGGGCCCCATTGGAAGCTCCGACCACTTCTCTATGGGCATTACACTATCACCAAGGCTTTGGGTAGCAATTCTTTTGAGCTCAACACTCCACCCTTCCTTAGCTTGCACCCAGTGTTCAATGTGGACCTCCTTCGGACATATTTTCCACCCTTATTGGACACCTCAGAGATCGCATAACAATTGACACCAACAGAGCTCAACCCTGACTGCATGGAATAGGAATCCACTGATTAGATAGTGGACACACAATTCAAGGACACTCACCAACAAAGGATCCAGCTTTATTGGGTTGTCAAGGCAGGGAAGCTCCTACACCAAGGCAAGTGGTTCACCTGAGGCCAAATTCAACATAAGTTTCCTCACCCGATGGGGGAACTCAACGCAATGGAGACCATTGCTTCTTAAGGGAGGAGGATTGATCCAGGTGGATATTGGTGGCCACCCATCTATTCCAACTGGCTCCTCTTGACAGTTTTTAGTTCAACACGTTATTTTGTACTTCTTTGTAATTGTGGGTTCTACACTTCCATGTCTGTCTAAAGCCCTACACATCTTCTAGGTGGAGATTGGTGGCTACCCACCTAATCCAACTGGCTTAGTTTGAAAATTTTCATGTCAGTACATATTTCTGTACTTCCAGGGTCGTTTTGGGGCCCTAAATAGTATTTTTTTGGCTTTCCACAGTCAAAGTTTGACAACATAATGTGTAGTTCTCAAAAAGACCTTTCCAACGGGCTATCACACGCCTACAATGGAGGTCGTATGCAAAATTTACGACCCCAGAAAGTTGATGTACCAACTTACCCATCGAGGCCCACATAACCTTTGGAGTTTCACCTCCTAGGGTTAGGTTTTTGGATGTCTAGGGTTTTGGCATTCATGCATAATGTTAAAAAGGCCTCTAGCACCTCATTGTAATCATTCTTCTCAAACGGATGTGCGTAGCAGCCACATCTCTTCTCAGAGATAGCTACCACCATTCGAACAAGTTGTTTTAGTTCTGTAGTTTTACAGTTTCATCCTATTTCATTTATTCAATAGAAGTTATTATTCACTAAATATATGTTGTTATCTCTGTTTTATTGTATTTAGTCTGTTATTCATTTCATTCTGCTCATAAATCCAGATTAGGTGGTGAGATGGGAAGAAACCACATGTTTGAGTTATTGTTTTTGTGGTCATAGCATCCATTTATAAAACCATTTTTTGTTTGGAAGAACCACCATAAAAAATAGAAGAATAGTCACCCAATGTCTGAATGGATAAGAGTGCATTGTGTTAAGAGACATGCTTGTTGTTACGTGGAGAAGTCACCCGATGTAAGGATGTAAAACATGTGTTGTCCATCGTTTGGCATGTGAATCTAGTGAGAATCAATGAGGGTGTGTTTGTCGAGGTGAACAAGAGTGAAGGTGAGAGTTGCGTGTTGTAGGGAGTTGTCATACAAACTCGAAATATCCCTGTCATAGTGGAAGTCAATGGAGTTGTGCAAACAATTCTTTGTCACCCTATGAGAGGAAAAGAAGTTGTTGGAGGGTCGAGTGGCCATCTTCGTAGTATAGTATAGTTTTGCAGGTCCTAATGTTTTGGGCTCTCACAAAAGAAAACATTAGAGGATATGAAACACTACCTCTATTCAACACCAAGCCTCATTCTACTAGACTTGCAATATACATTCAATATTGATATGAGTGCTTTGGACTATGCTATTGGTGTAGTCCTCACTCAGTATGGACATTTGATGGCCTGTCATAGTGAGACACTCTCTAAAGTGGTTCATAGGTACCCCATGTATGACAAGGAGATGTACTCCATTGTGCATTCATGTCGACAATGGATGCATTATATTATAGGAAAGGAAATGACCATCCACACTAATTATAAGCCTCTACAATCCATGTAGATGTAGGTAAAGTTACAAAAGGACTACCATAAGAAGTGATCCACATACCTACAACAATTCCACTTGAACATCAAGTACAATAAGGGTAGTACAAACTAAGTTGTGGATTTCCTCTGCTAACCTCTAGTTGTGATGCTAACAACAATACTTAACTCTCGTGGGCA